>JANHAO010001383.1:0-33191 GCA_026873985.1 Saraca asoca
ACTCGACACTTCACCAATGGGTTGGAAGTTTGTAAATCCATCTGGACGTTGAAAGCATCTAAGTGATTATGAGGATCGCTATTCCTATCGTATAGGGGGATGTTTGGAAATTTGAACCTGCGAGGGAGAGGCTCCTTCTCAATTTGGCGAGAGAGGGGGGTTCTCCCCTCGTGAGATTCGTGCTTCTCTCGAAAGGCGAAATTCTTCTCCAGTATTTCCATTCTCTGAAGCAGTTCTTCGACCTTTGGGTCCCGGGGGTTTAGTTAATGATCAGAAGCCTTTCGGTTCTTTCACTCTTGCTTTTGTTGATGACACTGATCTGAGGTTCCCTGCTTCGGGCCATGTTCACAATCGGTCGAGCTGTGATTTGACTCCCTGTTGCCATCGATTTCTTTCGAGCTTTTGTTTTGATGCGACTCCTCGTTGTTTCTTTCACTTTTGCCATTCTCCCGAAGTCGATGGGCTTCAGATCTCGATCGCAAACTTGAGGAATGGAGTGAACGGGTTTGCTGACGTTCTGTCCTAGTATGCCGATTATGTAGGGTTTTCGAGCGACGACGCTCATCTTCAGTGGTAATTGCTTCTTGCCGTTTGGGTGCATCTCGGGTGTACACCTGAGACAATGTCCGGACCGCGTCAACTAATTTCTTTAAGGTGTTTTCCAGAGCCTCCTGGCGCTTGTCGAGAGCCTCTTGGCGCTGTTGCCAAGTCTACATGTCATTGATTTTGGGGCCTACCATAGGAGTGTTCGTGTCTTGCTGCTGCCTTTGGCCTTCTGGTGGACCGGCGGGAGTCTCAGTGTTCCTGATGGTTTTCTTTCTTGCTATCATGTCTGCTGAAGCTTCTTTGGGGGTTACGAATGAGGAAATGCAGTGGGAATATGCAATGGGGGCCCTCCTTCTGGCGCCAAAATATTGACACTAAAATACGGTCAACTGGTTTTCTTAGTACAACACCACTGACTGCATGTTTGAGAAAGAGTAAAGATGAGCAGCAAAAGTTTAAGGAGAAAATTAGGAAGAGGACAATAACACCAAGGACTTATCGTGGTTTGGCCAAAGCTAGTTATCGGCCCCTACGTCCACATTACTCTTCTATTATTTGCTTTCACAAAGGTCTTGCTAGACTGAGTTACAATGGCTAAATCACCTTTTCACAATTCACAGTGTATCTTCCTAATGAGGGTTATAGATACAAGAGGTTTTCTGTATATTTTCTTCTCTCTTTCTTCCTGTGGTCCCTTCCCTTCCATTTATAGTGAGGGAGAGAGTTATAAGAGTAATCTTCTTGATCGGCAAAATGATCACCTTCGCCATTCTTAGCATTAAATGCTTGCCGTCGGACAATTACTGCTAGGCAAATCATTGTCGGATTTCTGGGGAGCTGATGTGTATTGCCTAAGGCCTGAGTTGTTAACTCTTCTGGTGCTTTTCAAGCTGCTGACTAGACTTTGTACGATCGTCGGCTAGCGGTGAGCTAAAAGGGAGATCATGGGTTAAGGTCCCAGGGTCGTTACCTTCGTTCTCGTTTGGTCGCCTATTAGTCTTGGTCGGCACGATCATAACCTTTTGTATCTTAGGTCCCGCGGTATAGCGAGGCCTAGTGACATAGTGGGCCTTCGTAGCCTTCTTTCGACGATCGAGGTCTCTTTCTGGTGGAGTTGAATTCTGCCCTGGATCCTTTCTTCATTTGATAATACTTCCTTGGATGTAGCCCTTCTCGAACCTCATATCCAAATAACGCTCATAACATTGTAATGTATATGAGTCATAATAATTACAAGATAGTTTATATTAAAATTTGAAATTGTACTTATATTTTTGCAATTATATATGCTATTTTTTTAGTGATATTAACCACAAAAAAGAGGCTTTTAATAAATTTAAATGAATATTAACTATCCAAAAACACACTAAACCAACTTGAGCGATTTGAACCAATTTTAAAATTTAAATCAATTAATATCAAATCGATTGAAGTATAAATAAAAAAATTGATTTGTTTTAAAAAATTCACATAAATTATTCTCAACTAACCTATTAGCCTAGATTATCCTAACTACATATTTTTTGGTTTTGATGTTGAAAAATAATTTTAATTTAAATAATTTATATTACTATCTAACAATATATTTCACTATTTATTTTAATTTGTTTTGCAAGTTTCAAAGTATATATATGTGATTCAAAAGATCAAAATCAGATTTAGAAATTATTTTATTTTTACAGGATATTTTGTAAGTGAATTCAAATGAAATTTGATTAAAAAATTATTTGATATAATAAGGTAGATACAAGCTACTTAAAGAAAGCAAATATTTTTTAAAAGTATAGTTTTTTTATAAAAACTATTTTACACATTACGAATTGATTCACTAATTGATTCATGTTAAAAAATCAATACGAATCTATTCATCAATTGATTCATGAATAAAAGCTTCCAAAAAATTTTTAAAACTGAAGGTTGGGATTTTACCTTAAATCATTTCATAAACTAAAAGTTAGTTATTCTATTACAGATGTATACAATAGTTATGAAACCCCTAACCACTTTTAGTTTTTAAACAAATTTCACATTCTTCTATTTTCCTTAAGTACAAAAGTCTCAGAGCTTATTCAGATTTGATTCTACCTTATTATATCTTTGAATCAACAAAATTTCCAAATTAAATTTTGCTGAATTCACATTAGTTGTTTGAGAATTTTTCTCTCGAGCTTTCTAATATTATATTTCTTACTTTACCTTCATCTTTTCTTATATTTGTATTTTCATTTAAGATTTTTAGGTTGATAAAAATCTTATATAGGTTAGCAAGAGCCTGTTTAAATTCTTGTTGTTTGTTTTTAGCTTTGGAAGAGTTAGGTTAAAATCTTCTAGGTTAGCAAGATCCCTGTTATAATTCTTATGTGTGAAATTGGCATTTCAGGAGCCTGTTTTTAATTTTGATAGTTTTGATAATAAAAGTGATCTTCTGATTGAGGAATGATCTAGTAGAGTAGACTTGAATTGTGATTTCAATTCAAGTTGAACCACTTTAAAAACTCTGTGCATTGAATTTTATGTTTTTGCTTCTGAATTTACATTCTTGTTATATAATTGTTAAATTCTATATTCTACAACTCTTCTTAATACAAAACAATTCAATTGCAATCTTGTCAAATTTAAAGAGTTTATAATAATCAAATGAGTATATAAATTCTCCTAAAGGAATAAGGGCAAGATCCAAGTTTCACAATATATCTCTAATCTAGGACCTCTTAGTTGGTATCAGAGCTTTGGCTCTTAATACTTCTTTTCTTTGACAAGAATATGAATTCTAATTTGACTCTGTTTTTGGACTGGACATCCTTGAATAATCCACCTAATTTTGATTCTGAAAATTTTGCCTTTTGGAAATATAAAATCGAAATCTTTATTGAGGCTTTAGATGTGAACATGCTAGAAATTCTTGAGATAGGTTATGAAAGCCCCAAGATATATGTTAATGCAAGTTTATAGCCCAAGTCTATAATATTATGGTCTGATGAAGAAAGAAGGAAATACCTTCTTGCTTCAAAGATAAAGTGGATTATCATTAACTCACTATCTTTTAATGAATTTCAAGGAATTTTTGAGTGTAGTATAGTAAAAAAGATTTTAGACACTCTGAAGATCATCTACAGTGGGAGTACTTAAGTAGATTGTGGAAAAGGAGATTAGCATTGTCTTATGGCAAAACATAATGAAAATACACAAGTTTTGCAGTATCCTTCATTTTTTTATGGCTCCTATGTTAGTGATACTAATAGTGATTCTAGCAATCAAATAAATGATATAAATGATGATGATTCTGATGACTTGTATGAAGAGATTTATGAAGCATTAACCAAAGCCAATAAGGAGATAAAGAAATTAAAGAGTATGAATGAAAATCTAGTTAAGAAGATTAAGCAAATTAAAAAAGAAAATGCTGACTTGAATGATTTAACTGAAAAATTTGTAAGTGAGACCAAAGCATGTGAACATTGTGACTCCTATAAGGTAGAAATAGAAAAATTGAATAAGGCTCTATAAGGTTTTATTGAAAGCAATGAGAAATTGAATGGTATGTTGGAAAATTAGAAAAATTTTCAAAATAAAGTTGGCTTAGGATATAGACAGTAGCAGCACAAAAAATCTAAAAGATGGAATCTTGCTTATATCACCTGTTATTACTGTAATCATAAAGGTCATCATATCAAAGACTATCTATTTAGGAATGGAACATATTTGTTAAAACCAAATGAGAAACTTGTGTGGTTGCCAAAGTTATCTACTGTTAAGAAAGTTTCTATTGAGTCTACTAACAAGTTTGGATCCAAAACTTACTGGGTACTAGTCAAGCAAACTTAATTTTAGTTTTGTAGGTCTATCTGAGAGAAAAGAAAGCAACTTATGATGTAGAATAGAAGTTGCACTCACCACAAGACAAACATTGTTAAATCCCCTAAAATTTTTAGTAAATTTTCATTTTTCTTATTTTCATAATTTGATTTATATAATGCAATTACTAACTTAAGCATTGGACATATTGCTGAGTTTATTTTGTAGGTATATGGAAAGAATTTAAGATTTCAAGTGATTTGAGATGCTATTAGAGAGTTTGAGTAACTAGGAAAACCCTTAAAGAAAACTAAAACTGAGAAAAACTAAACTCAAGATTTCCTGAATTGATTCAGTAATCAATTCATATTTATCCAGGATTTTCATGAGTTTTTGAATCAATTTTGTAATCGATTCATTTCTCAAATAATACACACTGAGAATTGATTCTTCAATCGATTTGATCATTTTTATAAAGTTTTGGGAAGACTCAAATTTCTAAAAATTTTCTAAAACCTTTTAGATGAATCGATTCCCTAATCGATTCTCTGAAAATATACTTATCTATGAAATCGATTTAATAATCGATTTTCCTATGAATTTCAATAAGTAAATTTAAATCTAAATTAATTAATTATTAAATTTTTGCTATCTGAATCGATTCACGAATCAATTCAAGGTATAATACTATATATACTTGAACCGATGTTGAACTCATTTCATAGTATTTTTCTCAGCTCCTTAGCCGAAACTCTCTCATCCTCTCTTTCAAAAATCCCTTAAGACTTATCCCTTAACACTTTTTTACTTAATTTCTTTTATAGAAACATAACTTTAAACCTTTTTGACTGATTGATTTCAAAAAACCCCAAATCACACCCTAAAAACCCTAGGTTCAAAACTTCACTCTTTTCAACAATCTGAACACACATGGCAAAGAGGATCAAACTTACAGCAAAGAGCAAAGATAAATCACCAATGAAGGCTACACAACCAACATATGAAGAATCATTTTTCTAATCATCCAATGAGTATGCTACCTATCTCTCTCTTGAAAATAGAAAAATTAAACCTTTAAAGTGTTTCAATGATCAGTTATTAAAAACTACCTAGCTGCCTAAACTGTTAGCAAAATATATGATAGAAAAAATTTTTGTCTTCAAAGGAACTGCTTATCCTAGGTTAGTAAAAATGTTCTATGCCACTCTTGCTGATGCTAATGAAAAATTATCTTGTTTTGAGATACATAAACATGTGGTTGTGGATTTTGAACTGTTTGCTAATGAATTTGGTATGGATAACACATAGCCAAAGCTTACTGTAGGATCTTTTCCTGAATATGTAAGGAACTAGCTGTTAGAATGCTATTTCTCTACTTCGCCCCAAAAGATGGTAGTGAGAAATTGCTTATAACTAGCTTGTCTCTCGAAAATAGGATCCTACATATACTTTGTGCAAAATAATTTTGCCAAGAATCACCAATTTTACTTAAATAATGGGATGAATTATTTTTAATGTGGATTATCAAAAACCAATTGGATTTTAATTTTTCATATTTCATTTTGAAATACATGGGTGAATGTTCCAAGATAACAGATATTTATTTTCTTCCCTATGGCATGATCCTTACACCTTTCTTTACCAAATTCAAAATAAAAATTTCTAATGAAATTCTTATTGCACCACCAAATGCAACCACAATGATTACTGCATTACATTTATACAAGATGGAAAATAAGCAAGGGAAATAAACCAAGGAAAGATCCAAACCTACTTAACCATCTGGAGAAATTTCAAGCTTAGCTGGAATGTCTAGTGAAGCTGATGCTAGATTAATAGAAATAATAGAAAGACTGCATGAACATATGTCAAATCAAATGAACAAATTATCAAATAATCAAGAAATGCGGTTTGACCTTATGAAAGAAAGAATGTCTCATATGAAAGAAGAAAGCCGCAAAAGAGACAATGAAATCAACCAAAGGCTCAAATCACTTGAGATTCAAGTTTAAGAGATCAGATAGTAACTACAACAACAGGATGAAGATGCAGAGCTTCAGAATTGACTCACCTTCTACTAAATAGTTATTACTGTGCTTGTCTTACTATTTTCTTTGTATCCCATAGTCCTATTTTCCCCTATCTTGTTCTTGTTACTATTGTTATCATGTTTTTTAGATTATGTTATAATATTGTGATCTAATATGACTTTGTTTGATATTTTCATGGATATTGCGTTTAGATTTTATTTTGATATTTAGAATTTTGGATTTTATTTTAATTCAAGTTGATACAATATTTTGATTATGAATATTACTTTGTTGATTCAGATTATTTTTTCATGATTAGATTCTAAATTGTTATATTATGCTTGAATTTTAAGTTCTGTAATTGTATGAATTTTAACTGAGTTTTGATATTATATTTTGGTACATATTTCTAGTATTATGCATTATTACTTTTTGATATGCCAAAAGAGGGAGAAATATAGAAATTTCAAATGAAATTCAATAAATTTTAGATGTTGTTTTCAAATTAAATTTTTTTAATGAGATATTATTTCAATTTAAAAGGGGAGAAAAATTCAAAACAATCAAAGAAATTTTTTAAAATGGGAGAAAATTTTAAAAAGGAGAAAATTTCAAAATTAAAAGAAAATTTTCAAATAAAAATTTTACTATTTTTGATTAAACTTTGAACCTCATCTAAAATTATTTGTCACCATAAAAAAGGGGGAGATTGTTAGCCTAGGTTACCTTAACTACATATTTTTTAGTTTTAATGTTTAAACATAATTTTAATCTAAATCATTTGTATTACTATCTAACAATATATTTCACTATTTATTTTAATTTGTTTTGCAAGTTTCAAAGATCTAGGAATTATTTTACTTTTATAGGATCTTTTGTTAGTGAATTTAAATAAATTTGATTCAAAAATTATTTGATATAATAAGGAAGATACAAACTACTTGAAGAATGCAAATATTTTTTAAAAGTATAGATTTTTTTAAAAACTATTTTATACATTATGAATTGATTCACTAATTGATTCATGTTGAAAAATTAATTTCAAATGAATACAAATTGATTTATCAATCGATTCATGAAGAAAAGCTTCCAAAATTTTTTTAAAATCGAAGGTTAGAATTTTACTGTGAATTGATTTACAAACTAAAAGTTAGTTATTCTGTTATAAATGATTATAACAGTTATAAAACCCCTAACCATCTTTAGTTTTTAAACAAATTTCACATTCTTCTATCTTCCTCAAGTATGAAAACGTCAAAGCTTATTCAAATTTGATTATACCTTATTACATCTTTCAATCAATAAGATTTCCAAATCAAATTCTGCTGAATTTACATTAGCTATTTGAGAATTTTTCTGTTATGAGCATTTTTTTGGACTGAATGAAATGGGCTAGCAAAGGCCCAACAAACCAGATTTAAGCAAAAGGGCTTACCCACTCTAGGGCTAGGTCATAGAAGCCAACCGACAGATCGCCTATAGCAAGCTCAAAGCCTCTAGTAGTCCGAAGTCTTAGCAAGCTCCCCTCAGCATAATTGAACACAGCTAATGTTCGATCAATAGCATAAAACACACTTTTAACTAGCTAATCAGCCTCCGAAGACTGACAATAATTTATGCCATAGTTATTACTTGACGCCTAGCATTTATTGCCGGATGTGGCTGTAATAATAGTTTTACAATGCTAAATTATAACTTGTAAACTTCGCTACTTCAATAAATAGGAGGAAAGATCATTGTAATAGGAATAGTAGAAAAATACATGCAGAAACCCTGCAAAGCAACCAAGAGAGCTATGAGTATTGTAACTCTGCTAAGTTGAATAGTGAAACAACCACCAATAACAAATATAGCTACCTTGGACGTAGGGGCCATACTAGCTTTAGCTGAATCATGTTAAAAACCCAGTGTGTTTATCTTATTCCTCTTCTTTTTGCTTTTACGTTTCTTCATACTTTCACAGTCTTTACAGTAGTTTGGGTTTCTAAACTCTCAGTTGATTGATTATCAAAATCGACCGTCAATATTTTGGCACACCCAGTGGGACCAGGCTGTTTTTCTATTGATTCACCAACCAATAGTGATGGCAAGAGGAAGAATAACTAGGAGTTCTGACGCCACCGCTGACCAGCAGGGTGGCCGTGGAGAGCAACAGTGAAATGTGCCATAGGATAGAAACCATTTCCTGGTAAACACCTCTTCCATGCCCCTAAAAACTGATGGTGTACAAGCATTACATCGGTGCTAGGAGGCACTTGATACCACAGTTAGGAGACTTATTAATGCAATTGCTGCGCTAACCCAGGCGCACACTCACGAAGCATAAAAATAGGCTGAAGTTGCTGCAGTTGGGAAAACTAACCAGAGGCCATAAAAAGAGGGGTCGATTCAAAAACAGAAGCCAGTTGGGGAAGTGCTTCAATGAGTAGACTCGGGTTATTCCATTAGCTTGCAATCTGAGTCACAAGATCGTCAAAATCACAAACACAATGGAAATCAACAACTCGAGAGCTCACATTACACTAAGGGCTTAAATGCAGGTTGTAATAGTACCAAGGGCCAACGGTCTGAAATGCAAGATACAATGCCAGAAGAATTATTACAAAAGGTACGACAATTGGAAAAACGTCCCTCAACTTGAGACCAGTCAGACCGCTATGAGGAGAGGACCCCATTTTCCAAAGAGATCGAGATAGAGCCTCTTCCTCACCAATTTAAAGTTCCTGTCATCCCTCCATTTGATGGGAGAAGCAACCTGTATGACCATCTAGATGCATTCAACATCCAAATAGACCTTCAAACTACTAACCCCTAGGTCAAATGTTACGTCTTCCCTGTAACTTTCAACGAAATACCCCCAACATGGTTCAAGAATTTTCCAGCTCATAGCATCAGTAGCTAGGAAGAATGTCAAAACAAATTTTTTGATCAATATAGGGCCTTGAGGAAGAAGTTCACCCCATCTTACCACCTACCAACGATCTTTTAGTGAAAAGACAAATTGCTAAAGGATTATATTACAAGATTCTGATGTGAGATTAACAATGTGGAAAGCCCCTCTAATGACAGCATTCTAATAGTGATCTTAGCCATACTTTACAAAGATGGGAAGCTGTATGAAAGCATATATAAATCCCCAGTGAAAAATCTAGGAGAATTCTATGAATGAACTGCTAAGGAAGCCAGATGGGAGGAGACCTTCGATCCAGTTACGGGCATTTTTCGGAAGTATATTATAAGCCGGCCAAGGTCTAATAGGAGGCATAGCCAGTTCAGATGGAGGCCCAAATCAAAGCTCGAGGTTGCTAAGCAAAGACCCTAGATTGTCGGGCACGAGCCGAAGACATCTCGCAATATCACAAGCAGAAAGATTAGCTCGCTGAGAAGGCTTTCAACCCCTCAGTAAAAAGTTTGCTACCCTCAAGAGAATGACCAGGTGAGGATGACAAAGTTGGCCAGAACCACCAGCTCGCCCACTAGAAATGGATATCTGTACGAAACCTAGTTAGTAATCCAAGGCACACGTCTCTAACTGACAGCTCAGCCTCCAAACCTACACATCAGCTCCCCAAAAGTATGACAATGACTTGTCCTGCATTAATTACCTGACGCCAAGTATTAAATGCTTGAAGTGGCGAAGATAATCATTTTGTTGTTTATGAAATTACACTTGTAACCCTCTCCTTTTCTATAAATAGGAAGGGAAGGCCACCGTAAAGGAGAAGAGGAAGTTCATACATGCAGAAACTCTACCAGTATTGAGAGAGAACATTGTTCACTGTGAGTAAACTCTGTTGTTGTATTCATACTCTATGAAAACTTTCCCTTTAGTGGATAATCAAAGAACAAAGTGGATATAGAGGCCAACTTGGCTTTAGTTGAACCACGATAAACTCCTGGTGTGGCTATTCCTTCTTCTCTTCTATTGTCTTCTTTCACTATTTTCTGTCATACTTTGCTTGCAGTTAGGGGTAACATTGAATACAAACCAGTTGACTAGATTTTAGTGTCAATATTTTGGAACTAGAAGGAGGGCCCCCACTACATATTTCTCATTTTCAGTCCCTGATAAGCTGTTTCAAGCACAATGGCTAGAGGAAAGGCTACCAAGAGTGTAGTAGTTCCCACTGGCCAACCCGAAGGTCAGACACAATAGCGAAACATAGCTGCCCTCACGGTAGGTGCCAATACCGGCATAGTCTCCTTTGTCCCACACTAACCTATAGTCCATGAAATTGATGAGGTTCAAGCTTGGCAACAGTGCCAAGAGGTACTTGACTAGTGCCAGGAAGCATTGGAGAATACTATAAAAAATTGGCTAATATGGTCCGAACGTTGGCTCAAGCATATGCCCAAGGTGCACCAAGGCAGGGAGAAGTGGTTACACCTGAGAATGGGCATCATCAGCCAAGGCTATAGCATGAAGAGCAAGCCAGGATTGAGCACCACCGGACTGGCTCGCTTTGTTCATCCAATTCATGACTTAGGTTTAAAGTCCACCAAGTTCAGGAGGACAAGGAAGATGATCAATAAGGTGAAAGCTCACACTGAAGCGAGAAATCGCACAAGACCGATAACGAGAACAAAACGGATCATGACTCGTCTGGCCATGAGCGTAGTAGGAAGTATAAAACTTCTAATCAACATTCTCGTAATAAGTAAGAAGAAAGGAGTTGAAAGACCTCTAGTCACCGATCTAAGTCTCGAGACCCGATGGTCGAAGAGCTGCTCCAGAGAATGGAACAATTGAAGAAGAATTCTACGTCCCAAGGGAACTGAGAGTCCCACGAGGAGAGAACTCCACTCTTCTGCCAAATTGAGACGGAGCCCCTTCCCCACAGATTCAAGATTCCTAGCATCCCCCTCTATAATGGAGATAGTGATCCTTACAGCCATTGGGACACCTTTAATGTCCAGATGGACTTGCAAACCTCTAATCCGCTAGTGAAGTGCTGAGTCTTCCTAGCCACACTCAGGGAAGTGCCGCAGATGTGGTTTAGAAGTCTCCCAGCTCACAGCATAAGGAGCTGGGAGGAATGTCAAATGAGGTTCCTCAACCATTATAGGGCATTGAAGAGGCAGCTTTCCCCCTCTTGCCACTTAGCCATAGTCTTCCAATGGAAAGACAAGTTGCTCAAGGATTACATCGCCAGGTTTCGACAGGAAGTTAGCAATGTGGACAACCTGTCGGATGAGAGTATCCTCATGATAATTTCAGCTGCACTCCAAAAGGATGAAAAGTTGTATGAGGACTTATACAAGTCCCCCATTAAGAGCCTGGGTGAGTTCGATGAGTGAGCCACCAAGGAGATCTGATGGAAGGAGACTTATGGCCTAAAAAAGTCAAATAAGAAGGAGGCAGGGAGTACCTCCAACTGAGGTAGGAAGAGAAGGGGAAGCAAGAGTAACAAAGAGGGCTAGAAAGGGGGCTTTGGAAGCGAAGAAGGCCCGGAACAAACAATTTCAACCTCAGCATTGGTATGATGCCTATACCATCTTGTCGAATGCTCCAGATAGGATTTACGTGATCGAGAGGGACAATGAAGATTTTGGCAAACCCAAGCCCTTAAAGACCCCCATTGAAAAGAGGAACCATAACAAATTTTATGCCTACCATAGCGAGATCAAGCACAACACGTCAGATTGCAGGGCGTTAAAAGGCGCCATTGAAGCCCTCATTAAAAGAGGCTGCCTAAGAGATTATGTGGTGAGATCCTTGGGGTAGTGACCCTTGTGTCCCCAGCATCCTGCGTCGCAATGTTATCAAACTTCAGAATGCAAGGAAGCGCCATCCATGAGGACCATCTTCACCATACATGATGGACCTTATATCACGGGCACCTTAAACCGATCACGCGATCGCTATGTGCGAATGACGAGACGTGACTTTCTAGTGAGTCACATGGAGTGTGATAGGCCTGCCAAGAAGGCCAAGATAGCTTCAGACAGCATCTCCTTCACGAAGGAGGATGCACAAGGGGTTCACTATCCATATAATGATGCAATCATTATCCGGGCAAAAATCGACAATGTCGAGGTCCGAAGGATAATGGTGGACACTAGGAGTTCTGTAAATGTGATGTACAAGGGGTGTTTCAACCAAATGGGCATGAGCTTGAGTCAGCTAGATCCATTGCCCGAGCCCCTTTATGATTTTACAGGAGATGGGATACTCCCGATGGGATGAATCAAACTCCCACTTACTCTAGGGGACCTCGATATGTAAGCATCTATCATGGCAGACTTTTTGATTATAGACTGCTCCTCGACTTACAACGTGGCGCTAGGATGACTCGCTATGAATGATTTTGACATAGTAATGTCAACCAAGATGCTGACCATCAAGTTCCTGATCCCGAACGAAGTTGGATGCATCTGGGGTGAGTAGAAAATAGCTCGATGTTACTATGAAGATGCAGTCAAACTCAAGGTCTAAGGGCAGAAAGTGAATGTGGTGTCTGGGGGAGAGCCCCTGACGATGAGTGTAAAAGGGGTTAGCTATGACCTCAACCTTCGAGAGGTGGACGTAAAGCAAACCATAGGACCAATTGAAGAGCTGGAAGATGTGCGAGTAAGCAAAATGGATGAGGAGAGTTGCCTTAAATTGGGGAAATGCCTGCCACCTGATGTGAAAGCACAATTGATGAATTTTCTCAAGACGAATATGGATATTTTTTCCTGAAACCATGAAAACATGGTGGGTATTGATCCAAGTATAATGTCACACAGACTAAATATTGACCCCCAGGCCAAACCAGTTTGCCAGAATAGAAGACCAATGACCGCAGAACACTACGTGGCCATCCCCGTCCTCGTAAATAAGAAGATTGGGAAATGAAGAATGTATATTGACTTCACAAACCTTAATAAGGTATGCCCCAAAAACACTTTCCTTTTGTCGAGGATAGATCAGCTTGTAGATGCAATGGTAGGAAATGAACTCTTTAGCTTCATGGACGCCTATTTGGGGAACAACCAAATTCCAATGGCTACAGAGGACGAAGAGCATACTTCATTTATCACTGATCGTGGGTTGTATTATTACAAAGTGATACCCTTCAGGCTTAAAAATGCAGGGGGCAACCTATCAGCAATTAGTGAACATAATGTTTCGAGAACAGATCGGCAAGACCATAGAGGTATATGTTGATAACATGCTAGTAAAATCTAAACAGCTCATTGATCACATCTGTGACCTAGACGAGATATTTCAAACCTTGAGAAGGTACCGGATGAAGCTGAGCCCACACAAATGCATGTTCGGAGTGGCATCGGGTAAGTTCCTCAACTTCATAGTCAATAACAAGGGGATCGAAGTGAACCCAAAAAAAATCAGGGCGCTACTTGATATGTGTTCTCTCGCCAGTTCAAAAGATGTCCAAAGCTTGAATGGTCAGGTCACTGCCTTGAGCAGATTTATTTCAAAAGTAACAGATAAGTGTGTTCCCTTTTTCAACATTCTCAAGAGGGTGAAGAGGTTCAAATGGACCCTAGAATGCAAGGTTGCATTCTGAGAATTCAAAACATATCTTGGGCAAGCATCTCTCCTTTCCAAGCTAAAAGAATGTGAGAGATTGACCATATACTTAGGGGTATCCCAGCACGCCTTAAGTGCGGCCTTAATGCGAGAAGAGGGAGGAACCTAACTCCCCATCTATTATATAAGCAAAAGGCTATTGGATGCCGAAACAAGATACTCACCCATAGAGAAGCTCGTTTACTACTTGGTCATCGCCTCAAGAAAGCTGAGACTCTATTTCTAAGCCTACAGCATCAGAGTCCTCACTCAGTTCCTGCTGAGGCAAATTTTGTAGAAGACAGATGCCTCAGGACGGCTGCTTAAATGGGCAATAGAGCTCACTCAGTTTGATATTGAATATAAGCCCAGAACAGCTATCAAGAGACAAGCACTGGTTGATTTTATCACTGAATTCACGAGGCCCGTGCAAAGGGAGGTAGAGGTTTTTGAGGGCCCATGGTGGGAATTGTTCGTTGATAGGTCATCCATCGACCAAAGGGCTGGAGCAGGGATGCTTTTTATTAGCCTGGAAGGACACGAGGTCTTCTATGCACTAAGGTTTGGCTTTCAGGCCACAAATAATGAAACTGAGTACAAGGCCTTGTTAGCAGGTTTACGGCTGGCTAGAGAGGTACATGCCGAGAGATTAAAGATCTTCAGTGACTTGTAACTTATTGTTTGCCAAATAAAGGGTGAATACCAAGCTCGAGGGTAGAAGATGATGAGCTATCTCCAAAGGATCCAAGAGTTGTTAGGCTCCTTCTAACAATTCAAAATCACTCAGATTCCACAAGCCCAAAATGTGCACACTGATGCCTTGGCTCGTTTTTCTACCACTGACGATCCTGATCTCATAGGAGTGGTCCTGGTAGAGCTTCTCCCATCTCCGAGTATTGAACATCAAGACGTTATGATGACAATCGCCAAAGCACCTAACTCCTGGATGAATCCAATCTTGGACTACCTGCAGAATGAGAAGTTACCAGAAGATAAACTCGTGGCGTGATGTCTGTGAGCTCAAGCAGCTAGATATTGCATCTACGGTGACGTGCCTTATAAGAGAGCATTCACAACCCTAATTCTATGATGCATAGATGGTAAGGACTACAGCACTATCTTGGAGGAAATTCACATAGTACACTGCGAAAACCATGTTGGGGGGTTGTCCTTGGCACAAAAGGCCCTTCGACAGGGATTCTACTGGCCAACCATGAAGCAAGATGTTATAGACATTGTTAAGAGGTGTGACAAGTACAAAAGGTTCTCAAAGGTGCCACGAGCTCCACCAGCCTACCTGAAATAGATGACAAGTCCATGGCCATTCACAATTTAGGGGATAGACTTGATCAAGCCACTTCCTAAGGCTCGAGGAAATTGCAAGTATGCAATAGTAGTTGTGGACTATTTCACCAAGTGGGCAGAGGAAAAGGAACTCACTAAGATCTCATCTTCCAAGGTTGAAAAGTTCATATGGAAGAATATCATCTGCAGGTTTAGAGTTCCTTAACAAATCATGACTAATAATGGGACTCAAAATCGTTAAAAGCTTCACAGTCGTAGATCACTCATAAGCCAATGGGCAGGTAAAAGCCTTCGACAAGATCATTAAGAAGATCTTGAAGACCAAGTTAGAAGCTAAAAAGGGAGCTTGGATGGATGAATTACAATCGATACTCTGGGCCTATAGGACCACGCCTTGTAGCTCCACAGGGTTAACCCTATTCTTGATGGTATATGGATGTGAGGTAATGATCCCTGTGGAACTTGAGGTCGTGACACAACGAAGAATCACTTTTAACCCAGAGGACAATGATTAGCTACTTGGTATAAACCTAGACCTTATGGAAGAAGCAAGGGAAAGAGCCAACCTTAGGATTGCAGTCCACTAGCAACGTATAGTGAGGTATTATAATCGAAGAGTGTGAGCTCAAAAGTTCAAACCTGGCGATCTTATCCCGTGCCTCGTTCTTCTTGGAGCCCGTAAAACCAGCAAGAGGACTTTGGGACCAAACTGGGAAAGTCCATACCTTATAAAAAGGGTCATGAGTGATGGAGCCTACCATTTGACAGACATGAACGGAGTGGAATTCCTCCATGCTTGGAATGCCGAGCACCTCCACCGTTACTATCAATAAGTGTCTCAATGTATGATAATTGGTTTGTTGTAAATGTACATGTAATTCTTTGGATTCTTTGTGAAATAAGATGGGAAAAGAGAATCCGATGCAAAGTTATGTGTTTTATAACACAACAATAGTTAACGTAACATGCCAAGTCCCTGTTTAAATATAAGCAAATAAGTTCACACATTCAAACACAAAAGCACTAAAGAGAAATATGTTCGATTTCCACCGCAACAAAGTTATACAAATTATCCACAAAGTTAATTACAAGTCTTAGAAGTAAAGAAAAATAAAGTTACAAAAACTGATATCCTAAGAGGCTGGGGCCTCAGGAGCTAAGCCTTCACTAGGCTAAGGGTCTGGATCCAAAGCATTAGGAACTTTGGCCGCTGGAGCAGCATTAGCAACCTGTGAGCTACCTTTTCCCTAAACGGCCATCCTGACAGGAGGAACTTCAACCCCAGCAACCTGTCCCTTCCTTGCAACTTTTCCAGCAACCTATAGCTTTAATGGCTTACGGGCTAAAGAATGAGAAGTCCAGCTTGGGGTATTTCTCCCATAAAGTGAAGAAGAAAGAAGCAATGGTCTTGGTCCTCGTCTCTCTAACTGTTTCTGCCACTAACGAGGATGTTTTTGCTTTAATCTTCACTGCTTCCTCCCTAACAAGTTGAAGTTCTCTCTTTAGTACCCTCAACTCCTCGGTAGAGGCCTTGGCTCGCCGTTTTGTAGATCTCGCCCTCTCTTCGGTGATGTCGGCTTCTCTGGTCGCTAATTGCAATTGCGTTTAGGCTTCATCCAGCTCTACTTTGGCCAAAATTTACTTCAGTGGTCTCACTATGCCCTACCTCGCAAGATAAGGTAGTCTCCATCTCTCCAACCTTCGCTTGAGCTTCAGAACCTCAACGATTTGAACCCCTAGCTCATCCACAAGAGTAGACTTCTTGTTGTCCTAATCTTCGAGTGCTTCTGCAATCTTCATCAGTGTTAGTAGATTCTACAAAAAACAAGCAGCAAGGTTAGACTTGAAAACAGGCAAAGCAGCTAGGGTAAGAAACAATACTTACGACTAGACTATGATAAACCGTAAACCCTGTCGGCCTCCCAATGGTGAAATCCTTAGCTTCCAGCACACTAACCTTGCCACCATAACCTAAGACTGTTCTTAGGTTCTCGATAAGGGTCTGAGCATACCTCTTCATCTTGGAGCTGGGTTCAGCCAATAGTCTCGTAATCTCGACCTCTGATACTGCATGCTTACAAGAGGTCACTTTCTTTTTCCCTTTCTTAAACTTCCTCTTCTTTGGTGGAGGACCAAAAGGACTAACGACGTCAACTGCCACTACTTCTTCAAATTATGGCGTGGGGGCCGGTTCAAGCAAAGGGACGTCAACAGGAGTAGCTAAAGCAGTTGGTTGCTCTATGATAACCGGAGTCACCTCAACTTCTAGGGCCGGGGGCTGTTCTGTGATGATCAAAGCTGGATTGATCTCACGAGCTGGAGTGGTCTCATCCTCACTATCTGAAGGGGGTGTCCTGAGGATTAATTCCATAATTTTGTTGTAGTCATCAAAGTTAGTAGGCCTAACCTCCGTTAATTGGTGAATTCCCACCTCTCTAGTTACCACGATGTCTTTTGGTGGGGCAAGTTTGTAATAACAGAGGATGTCTTCGTTGAATCGAAAATTGTTCTGGAGATCTTTGGACGTAGCGAACTGGTCTAAGAGCCCCAACTCTTTGGCTCCTAGCATGGGTTGTTAGCCAGTCCTATATGCAAAATCAAGCAAAAGGTTAGAATCAAGAGCAAACATCAATTGTCAAACTCATTCATACCTAGCCCACCTACCTGGAACAAGAACGAAATAGAAATTCTTGAGGTAGCGCAACGAGGGGCCCGAGATGCAAAACCAGTGCAACTTATAAGGCCTTACATTAGATCTCCCTTTTGCACCCCCTGCGGTAGGATTTTCTTATATGGCGTTTGCCTAGCCGAGAGGTAGTAGAGCCCATCTTCCAAGTTTCCACATCTCAGATCATAAAAATAGCACAGGGTTTTAGGTGACGGTGAAGGAAAGCCAATGCCTATGTGGATAAGGGCTAACGAGATGAGCGAGGTATATGAATTTGGTGTAAGTTGGAATGGACTGAGCTTTATTTTGTTCAAAAAGTTGACAATAAAAGGTTGCATGGGAAATCTTAATCCCACGGTGAGATGTAGGATACTAATAGCAATAAAACCCCGAGGCGGATAAGGGGCATAGTAATCTAGAGTGGGGACCATAACACTACACCCCTTGGGAATTTGGCACAATTGAATGATGATTTGGACATCGCGAAGATGCATAGTCGAAGAATGTAACTTGAATGTGTGACGATTGAGGTGTTAGCCTGTAGCAGTCCCTCGGCCCTTGGTATGTCTCGGACGAGTTCCTAGGCCTATAGCGACCTCCCTCCCACTCAAGTTCACTTCATTAGTGCATCGAATGATCCCTGCGCTCTGAGATGAGTCTAATTCATCATCCTCATTCCTAATTATGTGGTGGCGGCATGCATGATCTGCTCCCCTCTACATAAAGAAAAGAGGCTGGTTAGGTCATTGAGAGCGAACTGTATAGAAGACTAAGACTAACAATCCCTTATTTTGCAGGCCATGCACACCCTATGTCATTGCACTAACAATCTGAACTCCAACGAATGGAGGAAACATTTCGGCTAAAGCACAGAATCTCAAAAGACAAAAACTAGCATCTAGAATCCTAAAGTCTACCGACAGCCCAACCCTTCTGATTGAAACAAAATTAAGCATTTAAATCATCTCAACCTATTAACCTAAACGTCTCATTCTATCGGCCACAATCAAGTCCCTTATTTCCAATGGAGGAAGAAAACGTAGAAAATGCAGAGTTAAGGAGAACATACTGTGGCTTATGGCAATGAAAGGTTGGGAAAGCTCGGGAGATGGTTAGAAGAATGAATAGAAAACAGTGGGAACAGGTAGCATAGAGGTTGTCACAGTAGTCGGAGAGGCAGATGAGCAGAGAACACTGGAGTTAAGAAGCTTTCAAATGGCAAATTGAGAGGGAGAAGGAAACAACTCTCAGTTTATAAGGGGACATAATCCCACCGTTGGAACAAAAGGGCTATCAGTTACCCATGATCCAACAGTCAAGGGAAGACAATGGCAGCTTATGATGACACGGCCTATGCGCACCGAAATTGGGAAGTAATAATTACTAACCATCATTGGAAAATAAAAAGCTGTGTGTGTGAGATGAACGACAGTACCAAATGACTCGTCGAAATCGCATGTCACACAACACTAGACTAAGACGATAACTTCAGACCCCACATCCAAGTAGTACTCCACATATTAAATGCTTACACGGACAGACTCAGGACCTCATGTCCAAGCAATGCTAGCTAAGCACTAAATGCTTGCGTGAGCCACGTCCAGGTAGTGCTCCACGCATTAAATGCTTACGTGAACAAAGTCAAGACCTCGCGTCCAAGCAGTACTAGTCACACACTAAATGCTTACGAAAGCCATGTCCAAGCAATGGTCTACGCACTAAATGCTTATGCAGACAAGACTTAAGACCTCATATCCAAGCAGTGCTAGCTATGCACTAAATACTTGCGCGAGCTGTGTCCAAGCAGTGCTCCATGCACTAAATGCTTGCACGGACAAGACTTAAGACCTCACGTCTAAGTAGTGCTAGTCACGCACTAAATGCTTATACGAGCCACGTCCAAGCAATGCTCTAAGCACTAAATTCTTGCGCAGACAAACTCAAGACCTTGTGCCTAAGTAGTGCTAGCCACGCACTAAATGCTTGCACGAGCCGCGTATAAGCAGTGCTCCATGCACTAAATGCTTGTGCGGACAAGACTCAAGACCTCGCATCCAAGCAATGCTAGCCACGCACTAAATGCTTGCATGAGTGGCGTCCAAGCAGTGCTCCACGCACTAAATGCTTGCACAGACAAGTCTCAAGATCTCGTATCCAAGTAGTGTTAGCCATACATAAAATTCTTGTGTGAGCCAGCATGACCGATCAGCCATACGGCATATATCCTTCAAATTAAAATTTATTGATTAAAGCTGATTGGCTTAAATTTTATTCTTATAACAAGGGTTAATTATCTCGTTAAATACTTTACACGACGATTGTTGAATTATGATTTTGTAAGGGTAAATCACATTGCCAATGACAACTAATTGAACTGTCCATACAACGGACTTGGAAAGACAAAAGAGTACAACATTTTACTCAAAGCTTCATTGAAAGACCTCCCTCAGCGTGGCAGATTTACATCAGAAAAATTGATATACAAGAATAAAGCAAAAGCCTAAAGCTAATACTCCCACAAGGGAAAGGAGAGCCAGTTTCTAGGAGATGAACTCCTATCAGATGAAATGCGAACGGACATGGCTACTCCTGCTTATGGCCTTCCTTAGTTGATGGTTCCTTTCCTAACTCCCTAAACCCAGAGCAATTCAAAAAGGAGTCAGGAATACAGCTAGCAGGGCTGAACTTCACGGAAGGACCATGAAGAAATAATCTAAGATCTGTACAAGACTTTCTAGAAGCCAAAGAGAGAAGCTGCGCAGGGAAGTCACGTGCAATAGACTATCCATGTCTCCAAAACCTCTACAATAGACTATCCATGCACCAAAGAGCTTCTCTAGAAGCCAAACCATTAAGGGAATGAAGGGCTTAAGTAAAGCATCCATCTGACAAACTTATAAGGAAAAAAGAAGAGCTTCATAAGCCTTTATAAACCCACTCGGGTTCATCCAATAACCCAAGGAATATTTGGCCACTCCAGATCAAACAGCTCAGAAATAACAAGACTGTCACGTTAATGATTGAAATAATGCACAGTGAAGGGTATGGCCTAAGGCATGGGAAATGAAAGCCTGAAAGGTGAAAAAGACAACACGACAGTTTGAGTATGAAGACTTAGCCATCCTGTAAATTGTAGACAAAGACTTTGACTACTAGCTATAACTCCCAGCTCGCACAGCGAACCGAGAGTTAGGGGGCTTATGTTATGGGTATTTTTCAGAAGTATATCATAGATCAGCCAAGGTCCAATAAGAGGCGCGACTAGTTCAGATGGAGGCCCAAATCAGAGCTCAAGGTCACTGAGCGAAAACCCTGGATTGTCGGGCACGAGCCGAAGACATATCGCAATGTCATAAGCAGAGAGCGTAACTCACTGAGAAGGCTTTCAACTCCTCAGCGAGAAGTTTGCTACCCTAAAGAGAATGATCAAGCGAGGATGACGAAGTCAGCCAAAACCACCAGCTCGCTTAACTTCCAGCTCACCCACTAGGAACGGATGCCTATATGAAACCTAGTCAGCAATCTAAGGCATACATCTCCAACAGACGGCTCAGCCTCCAAACCTACACATCAGCTCCCCGGAAGTCTAACAACGATTTGCCTAGCATTAATTACCTGATGTCAAGCATTAAGTGCCTGAAGCGGCAAAGATAATCATTTTGTTATTTATGAAATTACACTTGTAACCCTCTCCCTTTCTATAAATAGGAAGGGGAGGCCACCATAAAGGAGAAGAGGAACTTCTTACATGCAGAAACTCTACCAGTATTGAGAGAGAACATTGTTCACTGTGAGAAAGCTCTATTGTTGTATTCATACTCTATAAAAACAATCCCCTTAGTGGATAATCAAAGAACAACATGGACGTAGAGGCTAACTTGGCTTTAGTCGAACCACGATAAACTCCTGGTGTGGTTGTTCTTTCTTCTCTTCTATTATCTTCTTTCACTATTTTCTGTCATACTCTGCTTACAGTTAGGGGTAACATTGAACTCAAACCAATTGATCAGATTTTGGTGTCAACAGGTCTAAAGAAGTTTAGACAAAAGAATGAAATGTGCAGCTTTGCCTTCAATAAAAGAGGGAGTAGTTAAAGGAAGGTAAGACAAGCGAGAATGATGATGCAGTCATTCGACCTATTAAGAGGGCCAAGCAAGAACGACTTGAACCTCAAGGTCACCATGATAATTATAGTATCCTGTCTAACACCGCAGAGAGGATATATGCCACTAAGAGAGGACTTTGGGTAGCCTAGGCCCTTAAAAACTCCACACAGGTACAAGGATGCTGGCAGGTTTTGCGTGTACCATAATGACATTGGGCACAACACATCCAAATGCAGGTCTCTTAAGGACATAATAGAAGATTTGATAAAAAGAGGCTGCTTGAGAGACTACGTAGTGCAACCTGCAGGACAGCGGTCTTAATGCTCCTAACAAACAGAGCAGCCATCCCAATAGGTCAAGCAGGAGTAGATAGCTGTGGTAAGGACCATCTTTACAATCCATGGTAGGCCACACATCGCAAGCACTTCGCATGGTTCACATGAATGCTATATACAAAGTGCAGGCTACATCATGTCTGTGGGTTGTGAGTTTGAAAGACCCGCCAAGAGAGCCAAGACCACCTCTGAATGCATCACCTTTGTAGACGATGATATGTGGGGAGTTTAGTCCCCCTCATAATGACGACATTATCATATAGGGCTAAAATTGGCAATGTCAAAGTGCAAAGGATCATGCTGGATACCAGAAGCTTAGTAAATGTAATGTATAAAAAATATTTTGAACAAATGGGATTGAACGGGAATGACTTGAAACCTTCACCTGAGACTCTTTTCAGTTTGACAAGAGATATGATCTTTTTGGTAGGACAAGTCAGGCTCCTCATCATTTTGAGGGATAAAAATTGCCAAGCCACCGTCCTGGTGGACTTCTTAATTATGGATTGCCCCTCAGCGTATAATATAGTGCTGGGGCGACTAGCAATGAATGACCTAGACATGGTCATGTCAACCAGAATATTGATGGTGTGGTTCCTTATGCCCAATGGAGTTGGATGCATGTGAGGTGAACAATATATAGCCCGATGTTATGAGGATGCTATCAAGATAAGGGAAAAAGATAAGAAAGTTAATGTGGTGTCTAGCAGGGAACCTCAAGCTCCGATTATAGCGAGGGTTAGCCATGACCTCAATCCACATGACCTGGATGTAGGCAGAGAAACTTGGCCCTTAGAAGAGCTTGAGGACGTGCAAGTTAGCAAGGTAGATAGTGAAAGATGCCTCAAGCTAGGAAAGAACTTGCCCTCAACATAAAGGCCTAACTAGCTAATTTCCTCAAGATGAATCTGGATGTTTTCACTTGGAATCACAAGGATATGATGGGGATTGACTGCAAGATTATGTCACACAAACTTAACATTGATCCTCGCTACAAACCAGTTTGTTAGAAGAAAAGGCCGATGACCACTGAGCATTCCAATGCTCCAAAGAAAGAAATGGATAAACTATTGGCCAATAAGTTTATCCGAGAAGCTCACTACCCGACCTAGGTAGCTAATAATCCCATTTTGGTGAAAAAAAAATAGAAAATGGAGAACGTGCATTGACTTCATCAACCTAAACAAAACTTGCCCAAAGGATAGCTTCCCTTTGCAAAAAATTGACTAGCTTGTTGATGCAATAGTCGGCCACCAACTCCTCAACTTCATGGACACTTACTCAAGTTACAATCAAATACCCATAGAGCCTTAGGACGAAAAGCATACCTCGTTCATTATAGATTGTAGACTATATTGCTATAAGGTGATGCCCTTTGAGCTGAAGAATGTAGGAGCAACTTACTAGCGACTAGTCAATATGATGTTTAAAGAACAAATCGGGAAGACCATGGAGGTTTAAATGGATGACATACTCATAAAATCCAAATAGGTCATGGATCATGTGAGGGACCTAGATGAAACTGAATATGCTTAAGTGCACATTTGGAGTGGCCTCAGGAAAATTTCTCGAGTTTATTGTTAACAGTAGGGCGATTGAAGCAAACCCAGAGAAGATCAAAGCACTTATTGACATGAGGTCCCTGACAGGGATCAAAGATATGTAAAGTTTAACTAGTCAGGTCACGACACTTGGCAAATTTGTTTCCAAAGCAACAGACAGATATGTGCCATTTTTTGATGTTTTGAGGAAGGCCAAATGGTTTGAATGGATAGAAGAGTGTGAGGTTGCCTTCCAGTAATTAAAAAATATTACTATTTAAGTCGCTAGAAGGCGAGAAGCTCATTCTTTGTTTAGGCATATCCCAGCACACTATTAGCACAACTCTTGTCCAAGAAGAAAATGGAGCCCAACTCCCAGCTTATTACGTAAGTAAAAGGCTATTAAACACAGAAGAAAAATATACGCCCATGGAGAAGCTCGCTTATTGTCTTGTGGTTGATTCTAGGAAGCTGTGGCCTTTTTTTTCAGGTGCATACCATTGAGGTGCTCACCCAATATCCACAAAGGCAAACCGTACAAAAGCTAGACACCTTAGGTCGCTTGCTTAAGTGGGCCATCAAGTTGGCCTAATTTGATATCTAGTATAAACTGAGGTCAGCAATCAAGAGATAAGCTTTAGCATATTTCATTGCTAAATTTATTAGACCAACGGAAGAGGAAGTAGAAACTTCAACAGACCTATGGTCGGAGCTTTATGTAGACAGATCCTTATACGAGCAAAAAATGGGAGTAAGAGTACTATTAATTAACCCAGAGGGACATAAAATCCTTTGTGCACTGCGATTTGAATTCTAAGCTACTAACATCGAAGCAAAATATAAAATGTTGCTTACGGGACTTTGCTTAGCAAGAGAAGTGTGAGCTAAAAGCTTAAACATATTTAGCGACTCTTAGTTTGTCGTTTGTCACATAAAAGGAGAGTATCAAGCAAAAGGGTTGAAGATGACAATCTACGTTTAGAAGGTTCAAGAATTACTCAGTAATTTCTAGAGGTATGAGATTAATCAGATCCCATGAGCTTAAAATGCACATGTGGATGCGCTAGCTTGCTTATCCTCAACAAAAGATGCAAATTTCTCAAGAGCAATCCTAGTGGAAACTCTCATATCACCAAGCATCGAATAGAAAGACATTGTAAGAACAACTGTTGAGGTTCAAAGCTCATGGATAAGTCCAATCTTAAAGTACTTATGAGATGGCAAGCTCCTAGAGGATAAGTTAGAAGCATGCCATACACAAGCTCAAGCTGCTAGATACTATATTATCGATGACACACTTTATAGAAAGGGCTTTTTGGCTCCACTCCTTAGATGCATCGATGGCCCTGATTGTGATTCTGTCCTAGGGCAAATTCACACTGGGCTCTATGAAAATCATACTGAGGGGCTATCTCTAGCTTAAAAAGTACTCTAGTAAGGTTTCTTCTAGCCAACTATGAAGAAAGATACGATCAACCTTGTTCGACAATGTGACAAATGTCAAAGGTTCAATAAAATCCCTCAAGCTCCTCCAACCTGCCTTCAACAGATGATCAGCCCTCGGCCCTTTACAATATAGGGCATTGACTTGATTGAGCCTCTTTCTACAGGTCATGGGAGCTGCAAGCACGCAGTGATAGCCGTTGATTACTTCACTAAATGGCCAAAAGCAAAAGAACTAGCTGAAATTTCCTCCTCCAAGATTGAAAAATTTGTTTGGAATAATATCATCTGTCAGTTCGGGGTCCCTCATCAAATTATAACTAACAATGGGACCCAATTTACTAGTGAGCAGTTTGTCAAGTTTTGCAACAACCTTGGGATTGTGAAGAGTTTTTTGGTAGTAGACTATCCTCAGGTCAATGGACAAGTTGAAGTGGTAAACAAGATCATTAAATAGATCTTGAAGATGAAACTAGAGGCTAGAAAGGTAACATGGGTAGATGAGCTGCCAAAAGTACTTTAGGCCTATAAGACTATGGCTCACAGCACTATTGGAGAGACTCCATTCTCAATGGTTTATGGGTCCGAAGCCATGATACCAGTAGAGTTTGAAGTAACTTCACACCGAAAGGCAACCTTCAACTCGAAGGATAACAACCAACTAATTGCCGTAAACCTCGACCTCATTGAAGAAGTAAAAGATATAGCCTGTCTTAAGATCGAAGCTTATCAACAGTGGGTTGTGAGGCATTATAATAAAAAAGTTCGAGCTCATAGTTACAAAACGGGTGACTTCGTGCTACGTCTTATCTTACCAGGAGCTCGTAAACCTAATGAAGGAACATTGGGTCCAAATTGGGAAGGCCCCTATGTAATAAAGGAGAGTTTAGGTAATGGATCCTACCATCTGATAAGTATAGATAAGGCTAAATTACCTCGAGCATGGAATGCTGTGCATCTTTGACCATAGTATCAATAAGGCTGAGCTTAGTCTTATAATTTTTTACCATTCTTTAAATTTCAAATAAAAAGGTTCAAAAATTCTCTTTCGATTCCATGTTTAAGAATTCTACAATATATTCCCTGTTTGGTGTGAATCGATCTTAGAGTTAACCCTACTTTTGCTCAATATTCTAAGATGCTAGCCTAACCAGCTATCCCGGAAGCTAAGAAGCTCATGTTTTATCTACTACAGTCCGTGTTGATGATGCGATCTACTTAGAACTATTTAGCTCACTAATCAAACATTCAAGTTGACAGCTCAGTTCATCATCTTAAAAATTTAAAAAGCCACTAACTGATTTAACATCCTAGCACAAAGTCACGATTTGCTAGCAAAGCATTCAAATATCCAATTAAACAAAAAATCCAAAGGAAAAATCAGAGAAAATGGCAGAATTAAAGAAATTTTCCTTGAAGTAAATAGTTCACACAAATTAACAAGAATATCTTAATTACATAAGATTGATATCCTAAATGTTCAAAAATACAAGGTACAAAGCAAGAACATAAAGGCACAATCTATGAAAAGGATGGAGACTAAGATGGGTCCTGATGAGCTGAGGAGTTAATAATAGGTGCAGGTGAATTCTCTGTTATCTACCCCTTAAGTCCTACTATGGCTTCTTCCTACACTAGTGAGTTACTCTCGACCTTGACATTATCCCAAGTAGGAAGATCACTAATAGTTTCAGCGCCCAGGGCCAAAGTTGCCTTCACATCCCTTGTGAAGCCTTGAATGATTGCCTCAATCTCTCCGTCAAAGAATGCAAAGTTGAATTTTGGATGTTTCTGCCATAAATTATACATGAAGCTATCTGTGGTGTCAGAAATTGTAGCCTCTTCGGCCTACACAATTATGGCAAAAGTCTCTTTTTTGACCTGAGCAATCTCTTCCTCAGCTTGGGTGATCCTCTTCGTAGCTTGTTTGACCTCTTCCTCAACTTGTGCCTCCTTGTCCTGAGCATGAGCTACCCTCTCCATAGTAGCCTTTACCCTCTTTTCGAGGACCTTATCTACCCTCCCTAGCCCCACCAATTCCTCTTTCCTCTACCTCAGCTTGTTAGTTGCCCTACAAAGTCTTAAGGTTAAGCTGGTTATCTCAAGAGCCAAGGTTTCCTCGGCCCTCCTCCTCACAGTGTCAATAGTTTGTAGCTAGGCCTCTATATGCTCCAGCTTCTTTCTTAGCTCTGCTGTCTTTATAGTCACAGTAGCCAAGTCATTTTACAGCTTGCCTTGCTCCTTTTCCCAAACTATGACCTCATCATTAAATTTTATTGTTTCCACTACCCCCTCAAAAGATCAAATAGGATTAGATCACCTGACAAGGAATGAGAAAATCAGGAAAGAATGATACTAACCAGCAGACAATGGTGAGTTAGTATGCTCAGCAAGGCACTACTGTATATCTCCTCATGTTCCAATGACTTTGTGTGAGTCCCCAAAATCTGGTCCACATTCTTGTGAAGAGCCTCATAGAATGCCAGTGTCTTTGGACCTAAGCCTTCAAACATGTTCCACTGTGTGTCCTCGGACTCCTCCTCTGGGCTAATAGTGATCTCTTTCCACTTGTTGGTCCTCTATTTTTTGGGAGGAGGCTCGGCTAAAGACCTTTCTCCATAATTAGGAGACCTCAGTGGCACCCTCTCAACCTTAGCTGGTCCTAACTGTGAAACAGGAATCGGTGCCAGTAAAGTCCCCTTTGCGGCCGCTGAGGAGGAAGGAAGACTAACCTGCGCAAACGTCGGAGTGGCAGCACTCCTTGACCTAGTTGAGGGAGGAGGTCTGATAAGATTAACTCTCCCTATGTCACTTTTCTCACTGAAATCTACTAGAGTAACCTCCTTTACTCCATGAGCTCCGATGTTTCATGAGCTATTAAGAAGCTCAGTACCAAAAGTAGAAAAGAGCCCTTGAGCCCGCAAATACTCTTTATCAAATTTCAAGTCATTCCAAAAACCTTCAGAAGCAGTAAACTGATCAAGCACTTCAATCTTTTCTATGCTTAACTCTGGGACTTGAGATAAGATAAAAGACAAGATTAGCTTGTGCCTTCCTAGCTCGTTTACCTGGATTTAGAACAAATGAAAAATTTCAAAGATGATGCAAGGATGGGCAAGAAACATAAAAGCAATGAGTCTTATAATGGCCTATGTTGGACTTCCCCTTGGTGTCTCTTTAAGGTAAAACCTTCTTGTATTTAGAAGGATGGGCTGAAAGGTAATAAATTCCTTCTTGCTGTTTGATGCTCTTAATACTATAAAGGTGGCAAAGGACTTTAGTCGAAGGGGGTGAAAAGTCATTTTCTAGATAGACAAGCACTAGGGAGGTGAGGTTAGAATATGCATTGGGAGTTAGCTGGAAATGAGAGTTTTAATTCATTCAAAAAATTGATCACATAAGGAGGGATTGGGAACCTAAATCTAGCACTAAGGTATTGGATACTGATAGCTTTGAATTTCTATGGAGGGTGAGTAGTATGATCGTTATGAGATGGTGCTAAAACATGGCAACCCTTTAGAAAAAAGTATGCCTCAATAATCTTTCTAAGCTCTCTGAGTTTGACGCTAGAAGGATGATGTGTGAAAAGGGAGCAAGTTACAGACCCCTCTGGTCTAGAGCGAGTTGTGAATTCACTTGCAACCTCACCATTCTAAGAGGTCACATCCCCTTTGACATGGAGCTCCTCCCCACTCTCTTCAAAAGACTCAGTATCTTCACTAATTATTAGGTGCCGGCAGTGTCTACGAGGTGGAGGCATCTACATAAAAAGAAAAAAGAAATGATCAGGTCATTAAAGATAGACCGATCCCTAACTCTAAGAAGTTTGTCCTAAAAAGAAGGTCACGACCACCTCAAGTCACTGAGACCCAAACTCAAAATACAAGGGAGGTTTTAACTATTTGGCTAATAAAACCCAAAAAGCCAATTGAAAACTTAGTCACCACCAGAAACCCTAACATCTACCGGTAAACAAACCAAACATAACTAAAGGAAAAATGCAAAACTTATTTTGCTAGCATTCCAGTTTTTGTCAATAGAAAACAAGCAAACTCACAAGGATCTTGAAACAGAAACCTAGAAATAACGAACCAGGGAAAGAAGCTTACTGTGCTAAAGAGAGAAAAAAGTTTGAAGCGTGAATAAAGTCAGTTCCTGGCAACCGAAACTTGACCTGACGGGCTTGAAAAATTGGAATGGAGCTAAAGGTGGAGGATAATAGTGAATGGTCACAGAGCCAGAAGTAAAGGTGGAGAGGAAGAGTTTATATACACTAGACTTCAAATGACTAATAGAAGGGGAAAAAGGTTTTTCCTAGCTTTTATCATACATGGTTTGATGGTCAAATCTAAGAGCTCTTTGAATAACCTACGATTTGACGACTTAGTGCATGAGAGTATTAAAGTCATTGCCAGCTTGCTAAAAACCTTCGCTGAAGATAGTAATCATTACATTGTTCATGAAAATCAAAGAGTCATAGATAAAATAAGGCGTGTCAAACTACCTACTAGATCACAGATCGTAACCTACGAGCTATAGCTCTGGCTATTTATGACCAGCCCATCTAAAGGCATAGCTCCTATACAACCTATTACTCATAGCTCCAATGTGACCTATTACTCACAACTCCTATGCAACCTATTACTCACAATTTCCATGTGACCTATTATTTGCTTCAGCTTGGGCACACCTAATCACCCTCGTAACCTTGTCCCAATGCTGCGCACCTAATCACCCATTGTGCACTCGACCTCACATCAGTTCAGGTGCATCTAATTACCCTTGTGACCTCATGCCAGTGCGTATACACCTAATTGCCCACTACATACTCGACCTCACGTCAGCTTGGGTGCACCTAATCACCCTCGTGACCTTATGCAAGTGCATGTGCACCTAATTGCCTACTGTGCATTGGACCTTGTGTCAACTCAAGCGTACCTAATCGCCCTTATAACCTCATGCTAGTGTGTGCACACCTAATCATCTATTGTGCACTTGACCTTGCATTAGCTCTAGTGTATGAAATTGCCCTCGTGCCAATGCGTGCACACATAATCACCCACTACGTACTCAACCTTGCATCAGATTGGGCGCACCTAACTGTCCTCGCAACCTCTTGCCAATGTGTGCGCACCTAATCACCCATTGTGCACTCGACCTCACATTGACCTAGGTGCACCTATTCACTTAGTGAGAATTTGAATTGACATTAGCCAAGTGCTATTTGAGTACTCACAGCACACTCATGTGCAACCAACAACTCTCGATTCCTGCATTACTGATTATTGTAACTTTCATGTGACCTAAAAGAAGATACTAGCTAAGACATTTGTGATGCTTAAATCCATTCACTAAAGATGAATTAATGCAAATGATTGGTTGCTTAATGGTTATTTAGCTGTAGTAATTCACTCATGAAGAGCTCACATGCCATCTTTTTGCTATAAATAAAGCATTCATCACAACACTTGGAAAAGTAATAAAAACAAAAATTTCATCAAGAGCATCTTTCAATGAGGTGAATTTACTCAAAGATTCAAAGGTACAAATTAAAGCAAGCCTACAGTTAATTAAGAAAGAGTTGAACCCCAGCAAGTCTACAACCATAATACATAGGAGGAACTACCCTCAAGGGCCAAATCTTGCAAGCAGCAAACAAGCCAAGCTGCTCCAACTCTTCCCCACCCTCATCTTGAGCTAACAGCTTATTCCCTTACTCAGGTGCCCGAAAGGCACTCGAAAAGCCAAATGGTTTACTCAACCGAGCAAGAAGGCTGAAGAACTGATCGAATTGGCTCGCTATTCAAGAAAACCAAAGAACAAAAGGAAGAAGCTACATTGTCCAGCATGTCAAATGGAGTGGGAATAGAAGAATATAACAAAACTTCCCTAGATCGTCAGAGAGGAATTGTCTATGGAAACTTCCCATAACAAAACTTCATAGGATCCTTAAAGAGGAATTGTCTCAGCAGGCCGTACACACCATGCAGAACAACATCAAAGATCTAATCCATCAGAAACATAGGGAGCTTATCTAAAGCACCTGTGGGATCATTTTGGGAAAAAGAAGGATTTCTCGCCTCTTATATAGACTAGCCTGGTTTCACCAGAGAATCTAGAGAATATCCAGCTATCCTTGATCAAACAACCTAGAAGTAAATAAAACTGTTGTGCCAACAACTGTAAAGCATGAATAGTCAGAGGTATGGCTTGGTACAGATGAAAGACCAAAACTCAAAATGATAACACTCTACAAACTGTTAGCCAAGACTAGTGACGCAGTGTATCATAGAAGAAAAACCCTATCCTGCAGACCATGAATAAGGACTTCACCGGCAAGAAATAACTCCCAGCTCGCATAGCAAATTGATAGTTGAGGGGCTAGTGTTATGAATAATTTTTTAGATTGAATGAAATGAGCTGGCAAAGGTTCAACGGACCAGATTCAAGCAAAAAGGTAGACCCAGTCTGGGGCCAGGTCACAAAAGCCAGTGGCAGATTGCCCATAGTGAACTCGAAGCCTCCAGTGGTTTGAAGTCTTAGCGAGCTCCCCCCAACGTAATTAAATACAACTAATGTCTGGTTAACAGCATGAAACACACTTCCAATTGGCTAATCAACCTCCAAAGACTGACAATGATTTGTCCCGCATTTATTACCTAATGCCAAGTATTTATTGCTGGATGCGACTGTAATCATAGTTTTACAATGCTAAGTTACAAATTGTAACCTTCCCTACTTCTATAAATAGGAGGGAAGATCATTGTAATAAGGATAGCAAAAGAAAAAATACATGTAGAAACCCTGCAGAGCAACTGAGAGAGCTATAAGTATTGTAACTCTGCTAAATTGAATAGTAAAATAACCACTAATAGCAAATACAGCTACCGTGGATGTAGGGGCTATACTGACTTTAGCCAAACCATGTTAAAAATCTTGTATGTTCATCTTGTTCCTTTTCTTCTTACTCTTACGTTTTCTTCACACTTTCACAGTCTTTACAGCAATTTGGGTTCTTGAACTCTCAGTTGACCGATTATTAAAATCGATCATCAACAGGTTAGTAAGAGCCTATTTAAATTCTTGTTGTTTATTTTTAGGTTTGGAAGAGCCAGGTTAAAATATTTTTGGTTAACAAGATTCCTGTTATAATTCTTGTGTGTAAAATTGGCATTTCATGAGCCTGTTTTAAATCTTGATAGTTTTGATAATAAAAGTAATTTTCCGATTGAGGAATGATCTAGTGGAGTAGACTTGAATTACAATTTTAATTCAAGTTAAACCATTTTAAATACTCTATGTATTAAATCTTTATTTTTCTACTTCTGAATTTACATTCTTGCTATATAATTGTTAAATTCTATATTCTGTAACTTTTCTTAATACAAAACAATTCAATTGCAATCTTGTCAAATTTAAAAAGTTTACAATAATTAAAGGAGCATATAAATTCTCTTAAAGGAATAAAGACAAGATCCAAGTTCCACAATATATCTTTAATTGGGGACCTCTCATAGCCTAAGTCCTACGATGCACCGACACTTCATATAGCAGTCGTGTCTGCGTGTCGGAAACGTTTTCGATACCTACACTTATTGACACCGACACGAAACGTGTCGGGGCCGTGTCCGTAATTTCAAAATGTTCGGACACCCGTTCCCTATTTCAATACGCGTGTCAAGCTCGATTCTGGGGCCGTGTCTGTAATTTTAAAAAGTTTGGACACGCATTCTCTATTTCAACATACGTGTCAAGCTCGATTTCTAACTTATTATTTGTTATGCCCTGTTATTTAATATTATAAGTACTTATTTTCATATGAAAAATAATAATTACAATATATATTTATAAATAAATATAATATTTTTTAATATTTATAAATATACCCCTATATTTTTATTATTTA
>JANHAO010001384.1:0-33161 GCA_026873985.1 Saraca asoca
TGCATTGATCTCAGGTTGATTCCCTTGGCTGGTTGCTTGTTATTTGTAGTTTTAGTTTCTATTTTGTAGTAGTTTCTGTTATATTAGATGCTGCCAACCCCTTATTTACATCTCCTAATTTGGTTGATAATATCTATAAATGATCTTTAGGTTTGACCCGATGTTGCTCTATGCTACAAGTAGAGTAGTGTAATCTGGTTTTACAAATTTCTAATTTAATCGACCGCTACAATCGAACATCAGAATCCGAAACTCTAAAAAACGTGGAAAAGAAAGGGGTGAGTTTTATAGAAATTCAATGAGTAAACAACCCCATGATAACCCAAGAATCCCATTTAAAAATAAATACTCGAAAGTGTATATATAGAAATATAGTTGTGAAAATATGCCTACCTGTTCAGATGTCATAACCTCAGAACAAGTTTGAAAGTTACATCATATTGTGAACATAAGAAAATATCCAATAAGTTTTATAAAATGTAATAATGCATACACAAAACAATCAATTGGAACCCCAATAGAAAAATTTCTAGAGGTAACCATACATCATAAATATAGCTCCATTACACCACTCCAATCCATCCATCTTGCCTATATCCATCCATCACGCCTGTATCCAACCATCTCGCCTGTATAATGTTTTGTTCACAACTGCACTTAAGGGTTACCAATAAATTTCTCAATGGGTTCAGTCTCTCAAACCAATGATCTAAAAATATCATGTGACATAAGAATATTATTTTGGATAAGCAATGTTTATCGAACATACATAAACTTGCCAAAGCATTTTCATATTCATTTATCACATAGAAAATAGAATCATCAATTTCCATAAGACAAATCAAGTGGAAAACGTATATTTATCATGACAAATCATTTTCCAGCACATACACAATATACATTAGATTTTCGAAACCACATTAATATATATATATATATATGAAAATCTTATTATTTAAAGGGATTCATAATGTTGCATATAATAAAATTATTTTATATTTATACATAGGATCATTAAGTGAGAAAGATTGTCCACTCACCTTAGATACCTTTGGAAGTTAGATCAACTAACTTGGGTTTTTTTTAGTTGAAGCTTCAAAAATTGGATGTTGGTGAGCTTGTTTTGTCCAAAGGAATATATCTAGATCAAATCTACAAGGAAAATTCTAACTTTCATCAATTTTGAAAATAGGAGTTCAAGCTAAATCTACTTGAAAAGTTGATGTAGGTAAGCTATAAAAAAAATCTTTTGTTCTAGGATTACTCACTAGAGTCTGAAGTACTGGTGGCCAGCTCATCACCGGCAGAAGCTTCGTCGATGGGCCAAACTGGGTGCTGGCTGATTAACAAGCCAGAGAAGAAGGAAACATGCTATGAGCTGACTCAGTGCAGAAGGAAGCTTGCTGGAAAGTCGAAAGGAAAAGGAAGATCAGCGAGCTCGTCGGACGGTGAAGGAGGTCGACCAAAGAAGCTTTGGGAAGAAACTGGAAAACTCGTGCTAGAAGAGACGCCAACTAAAGGAAATATATAGTGAAATAGAAATAGGGCAAATTATAATTTGACCCCAAAACTTTCCACCGACTTTAAATAGGCCCTCCTGAGAATCATGGCCGTAATGAAATTTAAGATTTTTCATTTCAATTCCTTAGTACCTTTTTTTTTATCGAGATATTACAAAAAATTATTTTACAATGTAAAAGGAATTTTAAGAGATAGAAAGAATTATCTACTCACCTTAGGAGCTTCTTATTGAACTAGTTTCCAATGAAAGTATTTCGAAGCGCTAAATTGCCCAGCTAGAAAATTTGAATGGTTTAACCTATTCCAAAATAGATGGTATCAAAATAAATCCTTGGATGTAAATTCGAAGTCCTACAACTATCCTATACTAGTAATAGACTATAATATCTAAAGCTAAAATTCTCAATTTGATCATAAAACTACCTACTTGGGTCTTTCAGCTAAAACTCCAAATTTTTAGTGTTGTGTGCTTGATCCTTCAAGAGAGACTTCACTTAAGCAAAACAATGCAATACAAGAAGGAAAATTTCAATTTTCTTTAGCTAACACAATAAGGGTTTCATGACCAATTTCTTGGAAACTAGTTGTAGAATAGCTATAAAATAAATTCAATGATTTAAGAATACTCACCAGAGTCTGAAGTACCGATGAGTAGCTCGTAATGAGCTGAAATGCTGCCAAAAAGCTCAATTGAGTTGCTAGCCAAACCAGTCAAAGGAGAAGAAAGGGATTACTGCTGCATGATAGACTAAAAGGAAGGGGCACCAAAGAAGGAAGGAAGGTGGCTGGAGCTCGTCGGTCAATGATCAAAGCTGAACGGAGAAGAAAAGGATTACCGGCGATGATGGAGACACAAGGGTAGAGTAGTGGAAGGAAACTTCGGGAAAGGAAGATGGACACATGAGGAAAAATAAAGTAGCTGGGAAATTTTTATAACATAAGGCAAAATGGGGAAATTTATGTTTCAACCCCATTAACTTTGCCACCAACTTCAATAAGGCCCTCTTAAAAAAGGGAAAAATCACATTATAGTCCTAATGAAATTTTAAAATCTTCACTTTAGTCTATAAGAAAATATATTTTATTTTCATTTTTCTTATTTTATTTTTCAAGACATTACATTCATCAATTTTAGAATACTAATTTTCTAAATTGTTATTTCCTGTAGTATGTTTGTTCATTGGTTAAAGACTATGTACCCTATAATACAAAATGAAGACATTGAAGCAATGATCAATGCTCAGTTCACTTCTTGGTTTCACTCTTTTATAAGTATAAAGAGTAATCACTTTTTCTATATGACAATATTTATAGATGTATGATGATATTTTGATATGAAATTGTGTTATTCTCAAGTTCACAATTCCTCCAATGGTGTGGTTAATCACTATCTATTGGATCTAGCTTAGGGTCCTCTAAAGATGGTTAAAATATTTCCAATATATTTTATCACTGGATATAAGTGCCACACACACCAATAGAGCAAAGAAAAAAATAATTAACAGTGAAGCATATGTGAAAAGCACAGGGAATGCCACAACAGGGGACGATAACTTCTGTAACATTCTTAAAGATATTGTACAATTTGAGCATCCAGAATTGTTGATCAAAAGGGTGGTACTTTTCCACTGTGAGTGGCTTAATCCTATATTAAGTCGTGATATGAGATTGCAACCCCAATACAACATAGTTGAAATTAAATATATAAGACAATATGTTGAAATTTGTGTAAAATGATACTATAAAAGGATTCATTACAAGCATGAATCTTGGGTTAACTTCAATAAAATTTATGTTAAAAAGGTTTTTAAAACTGGAGTTAGATTATGATTTCATTACTAAATTTTTTTGATTATTTTTGTTAACGAAAACTCCTGTTTTTGAATCAGAATTAAGTGGGTTAAGTAAAAAATTATGAAAGGAAGAGAACCCAATCAAAATTGTATGTGAAAACTGACTTGAAAATGCTTTTTTTTTTAAGCGAGTTGGATGACCCAAGTTACAGATATGGCCAGAAGTTGAAGGCAACCTTATTTGCACGTGGCCTACGGATATGCAAGACAAGTGTTGTTCATGTGCCACATTCTCAATAGTTTTGTACGGTGGTTTTTCCACCGTTGACATTTACTCCCCGAGGCAGTACTTTATAATATTTTTTCAATTTTTGAAAATAAAAATTATTTGATTAATTTGTGCTAATTTTTTAAATAATTAAATGATGTTATTTTTGCATAAAAATTTTACCATATGGTTTCTATAATTTTAATTATAGTATGTGATTTTTGTAGAGTTATTTGATAATATTTTGATGTTGATTAATTTTGATCAATGTATAATATTATTATATGACTCACAATATACCATTAAAATTTGTGTTATTGGGTTCCCGCATTTTGTGGAACTAGTTACATAAAATTTTATTATAATGAAATCCTTTTGTGTCATATACAAGAGAGTACTGTATTAATAATATTACATACTCTTTGGTATAGTGTTATTAATATGGTTTGTTGGCAATGATGTGAGCGCATAGTTAAATGTTGTATTCTTAAAATTTTAAATTCCCTTTGGAGTTGGGTTTTAAGAATGTAATGTTTAATTCTTATATTATATCACAAGGTCTTAATGTTAGATTATTTTAATAATCTATAGTGGTCCATGTAACTAATAGACTAACTTTAAATAAAAGATGACCTAATGTGATGGTTGTTTGGTCTAATAGTAATTAAAGTCAGTGGGGGTTATTTTAAAATTTTACATTTTAAAGTATAACTTCCTCTCTTCTCCTTTCAATATAAATAGTTGTCTGCAGTCAGAGACAACATAAGAGATAATATAAAAGAAAAGAAAAGAACCGTATCTTCACCATCAAAGATACAGGAAAGAGGAAGGAAGAGAGGGGAAAACTTACACAAGGGTATTGATCAAGAAATCAAATCATGGATCCAGGTAAGATCTTTAACTCTTCATTAAATGCAATAGTGAGAATTATGATATCTTAGATTCATTTATAATTTGGTATAATTTTCTGCATTGTTGAGTTTTAAGAAAACTACAACTTATGGTTTTAAATTTCTTACACTTAAATACCCTTTTGATATTAAATTTTATATTGTAATATTGTGAATAATCACATAGTAAATATTTGAGGAAAATATAAGTACAAGTAAAGTTTTTACCTATGCTAATGTGTTAATAATTTTTCTCCACTTCTTTTCCTATGCAATTAACTTTGGTAAAAATGTTGAAAATGATGAATTATGAGGATTGGACAAAGTCACTAAAGTTATACCTCACTGTCATCAATTTTAATTTGACGCTTTGGAAATAGGAGTTTGTTATAGATGTAAATTCAAGTGTTGATTTGAAAGTAAAACATGAGAAGTAGACACATTCAAATCGAGTGTGTTTGATAACCATGAAGCACACTATAGATAAAACAATTAGACAGAGCATTCTTAAATTTAAGAATGTCAAAACTTTTCTTAAATCAATTGTTGAAAAATTTGTAAAGTTTGATATAGTTAAGAAAAATGGTTGCCTCTTTTGAAAAGATCATATATTATGGTGTTAATGGAGTGTGAGAGTATTTTCTAAAACTAATCCATCATTATAACAAGTTGAAGAACATGAATATCAATTTGGGTGAAAGTTACTTAATTTGACGTGCACTAAAATCATATTGATTGTGGAATTTTAGTAATAGAATTAAATTATTTATATAATATATTTATGGAATTAGACTTGTGATTTTCGACAATCATGTAATCAAAGCAAAGGTTATATCAGGAAGTAACATAGAAGATGTAGTCTACATTACTCCAACGTTGATATGCTTTCTAACTTAAAGTTGTCTTTTAAATTTTAAAGAAAATAATTTCTGAGTTTTGTTTTGTTTTGCAGTGACTATTAACAAAAGTTAAGGCCAGTCTCTTAAGCATGTTAGTTTGTATTTGTCTACACTAGTACATTTTCAATTATATATTGCATTGTTCAGAGTCAGATTAAAAATATTGATATGTAATAATAATAGAATGTCACTGGCTGATAACTGGATGTATTGTGTAAAGTGTTTAGAACAGAGTACACAACTCATATGTTGACTCGTAGAACGCTGAAGAAAAAAAAAACGGAATATAATACAAAAAGCATTCTAAAAGGGCAAAGGATGGGGCGATGGACTAACAATTAATTGAAATTTTTATATGAACATAATTTATCATAAATTTAAGATAAAAAATAAACACAATACTTATTAAATTTGTTGATTTTTATCTATTAGGAAATTTATCTCTCTTTTCATGTTCAAATTCATATAATTTTTTTTTCTAAGTAATAGATTATTTTGATTAAGATTATAGGTGACAACCATAGGATAAAATAGTGGTCACAGAGAATAATCATCGTTATCATTCAATGTTTTTCTTCTAATAAAAGCTATAACTTAATTATAATTTTCTTAGATTTTATTACACTCTAGACAAATTAATTTGACACTCTACATAATCCTGGCTTTACTATATATATATATATATATATATATAGGTCAATGTTGGGTAATCGATGAAAAAAACATAAGCAAGACGGTCCTCAAACTTTGTCATTCTCTCTCTCTATGTATAAATATTGCACTTCCCCCAAGCCGAGGGAAGGATACACTGCCCTTGTTAAGGTCCCACGTCCATGCCCCCAGGGGGTAATTAATACTTATAGAATTAATAATTCCAACAGAGCGTGTTCCCTCTGGCATCTCACATTAGCACATGGGAGCCAGAGCCAAATTTGGGAGATTCTATATATCCTTACACCACACCCTCTGCTCGTGCTTATGTGCTTTCACAGCTCACAACGCAGAGCAGTAGGGTCAATGCAGTACAAAATGTTGGGGCCTTTTTCTCTGTTTAAAGTCTTATAGTCCATAGGCTTTTTATTTGCATATGCATCGTCACTTTTAGTTCTAGGGTATCTCATGTGCTTCACATCACAATAATAATAATAATAATAAAAGGTGTTAAGTTCACACTTCAATTTATTTTTTGTGAAATAACAAGATTAGATATCATTAGTTTCTATTTTGAAGATTGGCTATGCATGAACACTATTTAATAAATTGTTCATTGTATTCTGACACTTAGTGCATGTTTAGTATTTAGTAAGAAATGTGTAAATCAATAAGTTCCATAATTTCATCTCTCAAAACCATGTGTTTGTGTTAACTTTTGGGTATGTCTTAAAATTAATTTTATCTTCGAACTTACTTTAAATTTGAGAAATTATAAGAAACAATTTTTTTTATTTTTTACATGATTTTATTAAAATTTAAAATATATTTATGTATAATTAATTATACTCAAAATTAATTTTTTCATTGTTGAAACAAAATGTGTCTATTTATGTAACCATGTTTCTCTTAATTTCATGTTGATTTTGATTTAAATTCATCTCACTCCTTCTAATTGTGACTCTGCAAAAAGTGTACTTAAATGAAATATCATCGTTTCTTCCTACATAGCTTTTGGCATGGGGCTCCCCAACTTGAGCAGAAAAATAAAACAAAACATTAGCGGTCCCACAGATCAGACTTTCTTATCTGGATCTCTCCTATAATTGGGTTAAAGCCCAAAAGATACCTGCCAAGATTATACCACTCTCTCATGTTGCCATGGGCCACTTTCTCGTGGTCCCCACATTTGTTTTTTTGACTTTTTTCTTATAGGATGGAATTGGAGGTGGACCTTTTTCTTGTTTAAAAAAATTTGTTTTTTGGAATTTGGAATTCGAACTTCATACATTTAATTATATCAGGAAATATTTATAACTTGTGAAATGAATAATATATGAATAAGAAATAATAAAGTTAGATTATCATTTGTTGACATCGGATTTTAATAATGATCTAAATTTCGGTCAACGAAGGTGTTATTCAGGATTTTTGACCTTTATCGGTTCAAATATAGTAGAACAGCAAAATAATCAAAGATGAAGAGAAGAACAGAAGAAAAAACGTAGGATTTAATGTGATTTGACCAAATCCAGATATTACTGGATCTTACGTTCATGGTAATGTTATTGTAATAGTATTTTTGTAAAGTTACAATATTTGTTATCTGTTTTGGCAGAACTTCGATACGGATCAATAGCTCCCTCTTACAGAGGGGCTCCTTTCTCATATTTATAGAGAGAATGAGGTTACAATGATAATTACATATGCAGTAAATCTATTACATTAGTATTTAATGTACAAGATAGGATATTCTGACTAAATCTCCTTTTTCGTCTACTGTAAATTGTCTTCTACTAGCGGATCCCATTCAACTGTTGGGGCAATACATGACTTAGTATTCTGTCCGGCGTGCCTCCAAGTCGCAGGTTATGCTTTGTTAACCAGGTCGCTTGCCCGACCCTGAGAATAGCGAGCTCAAGCTCCTTCATGCACGAGCTTGGATTAACGAGGTCATTTCGCGATGCGACCTAACGATGAAATGATTTTGGGCGCTGCTCGAGCTGATTCTCTCATTGGTCTCGGGCTTCCCACGAGTTCTTTTGGATCGAACTAATTTTCACATATAACATAATTACTGATTAATTTTGAATTATTAAGGTGACTCAATTACTTATCTTTTGTTTGAAATAAAAAAAAAATTCAATTCATTTCAAATTAAAATTTTAATAATTTTGCTCATAAATTTAATTAAAATTAAATTAAATTATCTCTTTTATTGTTTCAAAAGAAGGGTTATGTGTATGTTGCTTTTTTTTTTTTTTTCAAAATCTATAGCCTCTTATATATATATCAAAATTCAGATTGCTCATAGAAAATTCATGCATACATAGGACTAATCACAAATTGATTATTGGATGTTAACGATCGATTTGACCCGAAATTAATTGATTAGAGTAATCTGAGTGTGTCAATCAATTTGACATAAATTAGATTTTAGACAAATTTTTTTATATTAGTTAGAAGTGGTTTATAGAGACTTAATCAACTTAAATCAAATTTTTTGTCATTTATAATGCGTCTAAATGTGATTAATTAACTTTTGTAAATATTAATAGATAGGAAGTTATTTAAATCTATATTTAATCTTATTTTATGCAAATTAAAAATTTGATTCAGTCATTTTAATAAGAAATTACACAAAAATTGATTTTTAACAAAAAAGAAATTCTATTATAAGACTTATCCGTTCATAATAAAATTAAACCAATCAAAAACGAAATGATCAGCTTATTTCGATTACACATTATAAATCAATTAATTTCAGTTGAAATTTTTAAGAAAATCGATTTGTTTGATCAGGACAAAATAGTCTCAACTCAATCCAAACCAACCATGAATATCCTTATGTGTACGTGGAAGTGATTGATTTTTCCCTTGTGAATTGGGGGGTGTTCGACACAACAAGAATGGTGTAATTTTTTTGCGAAGTTTAACTTTTTAGATATTTTTTATTATTAAATTTTGTGTTAAATTTATATTTTTTATTTAAATTAAAAAAATAATTTAATGATGAAAACATTTTGTTTTACTAGAGGTGAAATTCTCACCAAACTTTTTAAAATTACAATCATATCCTTGATTGGTAGAATACCAAAGTCAATAATTTCCTTTGATCCCATTATTGAATTGTCAAGAAAATTAATAATACCCTTCGCCATTTTGTCCAAATCTACCGGTCGGCTTATTAGTTTTTCACCCAAAAATACGGTTGGTGTGGGCCATATCCTCCAAACAGTTGGTTAATTAGAGATAGATTAAAGATTTATTTGGAGGTAAGAAAATGAAATTAAATAAAGAGTTATATTTTATTTTTCATTTAAGTTTTTTAGGATAGTCCCCTTTTTTTATTATCCTCCATCCAGATAAATTATAATAATCAGGTTCATATTTACTTAAAATAATGACAAGCAAATAAATATTTTGGAGCTAAAGCAATAATTATTATGAATTATAAGGAGATATAATTCAGCAAAATAAAGTAAAACTTAAGTAATAATATTAAAAAAACGAGATTTTTACATAAGAAAGCTTACGTGACACTTAACTTTTCTCACACATAAACGAAAGTGATAACATTCCTGAGTCATGATATTCAAATCCAAACTGAAAAGGAAAGCTATGATGGAAACCAAAGCCTTATCTTAGCAGCAACAATGGCTTCTTCAGCCTTCAAGCTCTCTGATTGGCACTTGTCAAAACAAATCAGTAATGAATGATTATGAGATCAGATGGATTTATGTGTGGCTGGTTTCCCTCCATATATGGGCCCCTACCAATTCAATTATTGCTTTGAAATGTGTTCCTGCTCTCTCCATTCTTCACCTTCAACTTCAATTTTAACTCTCTTTTTGCAGGTTTTGCAATCTTTCCTTCCCACTTTTTCTTTCACTCCCTATTTCCTTTCCACATTTTTATAACTTTTTTTTTTCACACATATTTAATTATAATTTTAAAATTTTTCAATAGTCAATTTAAAATTTTTTAATAATTAATTATCTCAATACTTAACAATTTATAGTTGTATCATTGATTTTGAATCAATTAATTAAACTATTTTTTTTTTGGAGATGAGAAGATGTAAATTTAAATTTTCAAATAAATTATCCAAATTTTTCGTTAAACTGATGGCTAAATTAACTAAACATTTGCATGGGTCGAAACTTACACAAATTAAGCCAAAAGGAAAGAGTTTGGAGTTGTCTTAGCTTGTATGCTATTCTTGGCTCCTTTCTTTATTTTCTTAATCAACAAGGGAAAAAGATAACTTACCAGGGAAAAATAAAGATATAAGAAAAAAAAGAAACAAATAAGAGACAAAATGAATTTAGCAGAGAGAGAAGGAAAGGCACTTAAAAGTTGAAATTGAATTCTAGGGGTCCCCATGTTAGAGAGCCCACAAATAAGGTACAGACACGTAGGCTGCCTTTCCTTGCTCGCAAAACAGTATTATTAACTTTAGTTACATGTACAGCACTTTTTTTTTAAAAACACTAAAGATTAGAGATTTAATCAAAGTGTTCACTATTAAATCGTATATTTTATTTATTACAAGAAATAAAGTTATATTTAAACAATTCGTGAGAGGATAAATTGGACAAGATAAATCATGAGGCAAGAGCCATTGGCGAATGGCAATTTCCACTTTCCAGCATAATAAATGAAAGACGGGAACGTAGGCAAGACGCATTATGATATATGAATTTTGGTAGCTGCTGCCACAAGTAATTTCAAATACTATTTTGAATGCAAACTCTTACCACAATATTAAAGCCAATGGCCTCATGTTTCCATATTAGCACACAACCCATTTCCTTATTGTTTAATACTGCAGAGCTTTACATTCAAACTTGGCCCACTTCTTTGATCAGAAATTCTAAATTGTTTTCCACCATCCAATTTGGCCATATTTTTACTTCCTTATCCTTATCACTTCTTTCGATTTTTTTTTATTTAATTCAATTATAAGTTTCAAGCAAATATCAAATTTTGATCTAACTTCATCCGAATCCTTAACAAAATTTATTGATATGTTTCTAACTTGGTATTTTACGGGTAAAAATATTTACAACATATTTAAAAATTGTTAAATCATTAACACATAAGTCATCTTCCTTTTTTTTTTTTTAATTTATTGCAGTTATCGGGACTTGGAGAAGCAAAACATGAAATCACAAGAATTCCGTGCTAATACTGATTTTATTCTATACAAACCAAGTCCTTCTATAATTACAATTATCCAATGTTAATATTATAAGATTTGTTAAGAGTTTGGATGGAGTTAGATTAAAGTTGACATTGCATAAAAGTTATAAATTCAGAGATGAAATTGGATCAAATAAATATGAAGATAAAATTAAAATGATTTAAATTTAAATTATTATGCTTATATTAATTTTATATTATCATCTATTTATATATTGTCATATTATTAAAAAAATTTAAATATTTTTTATTAATATAATAAAAATTCTTAATAACATGATGTTTTCTTATGCATTGGAAGTATAAAAATTTTAACATTGATAATAAATAAATTTAAACTCAAATTAAAATAGGTGTGAAAGTTTGAGGGGGAAAAATGTATCTTTAGCCTTTCTGTCATATTTCCTGTATAAGAGAAATAAAAAGAAGAAAAGAAGTTATGGCCTTGTTTGGGAAGCAGTTTTTTTATTTTTAAAAATAATTTTTTTATTTTTCTGTTCTACAAAAATAAAAAAATTTGTTTGACAATTTACTTTTAAAAATTATTTTTTAAAAGTATAACTAAAAAATAATTTTCAAGAAATAATAAAATAATATTTTCTCTTATTTTTGTATATAGCTGTTTTCAGATTTTTTTAAAAAATAAGAAGAATACCTAATTTTATTAATGATAAAATTGTAAATAATATTAAATACATTTTTTTCATCTTCAAAAATAAAGAAAACACTTATTTTTAAAATTTATATCCAAACAAGTTTTTTGTTTTTTGATTCTAAAAAAATAGTTTTTAGAAACTATTTTTAAAAAATTATTTTTAAAAATAATAAAATAAAATCACCTGAAAACATTTTCAAACAAGCCAGTTTCCCTCTTTATTTCTTACATATCAACCTAGTTGTAACTACATTTTTGTTTTGATTTTTTTGAAGCGATTTTCCTTTTTAATTAATTAATAATATGTGTATATATATATATATATATATCTTGAGAACTTCAATTTATCAGCCTATCATGTCCATTTAAGGTATGAATTTCGTTAATATATTAACAATATATGAGAGAAATAAGTTGTTTATAAATTATATTGGAAAGTTTCAGCGTTGTTATGATCTAACGCCAAGTTTTACAGGCTCTATTTGCAAGCATTCTTAATTAGAAAATAACAAGTTTCCCTTTCTTTGTATTTATATATAGTTGATAAAATTTATTAAATCTTATACATTTATGTATATATAATTTTTTAGTGTATTTATATATAATTAACAGAATTAAAATTAAAATATGTTAAGTGCTTAATGAGCAACAATTTATATTAAATAAATAAAAACATTTCAATACCCAATTTTTTACACGGGACTCTTTAGTGTTGTTGCATTTAATTTGTTTAAAAAAATTGATGGAAATTAAAGAACAAACTTATACATAATCTGTGGGATGTACTTTTAGCATTACCCAAATAAATACAGCATCATTACTGAAAAACAATCCTTATATAGCAATTTAATAGCACGTAATCAACAGAATATCGTCAAATTGGATTGGACAGGGTCCAGTGGCTGGAAATCAACAAATAAAAAATGATATAATAAGTTATTGTCAAATTGCAATAATATATAGTAAAATAAAAATAAATAATGACATTGAAATCATCTAGGTTGGCTTCATGTTTGATATGACAAATGACATTAAAATAATCTGTGGACTTTAAGCACGATTAATCGGTTCACATCTTATTGATCTTGACTCATAAGATTGGCCAAAAATAAACAAAAAGATCATCTTCTTCAATAAAAGATTGTGGCTAAGTACGCACCATATTACTCTTACCTTGTGGGATCATTTCCTGGTATCAGGAGATAAAAAGTCATTCAGTGATATCATATTATTATCTATTTTTTAACATGTTATAAAATTATTTCTTTAATTCTAAAATTTATTTAATTATAATATTAATATAATTTATTTATTAAAATATAATAGATAATAATATTAAAATATTAATATTACTATAAAAATAGAAATATTTCTATAAATGAAATGGAGATTTTACACAGGTTAGAGGAGGAAAGTAAAAAGAGCGTTGATTTAAATCTTGGTCAGTTGGTCTCATGTTTGAAGTCTGTTGGCCTAGAGACCTTTTCGTACTCAATTTTTTCGTTGTTACTTTGAGATTTGCCTTTACGTGGCTGCGTTGTCAAAACCTTTGCCTCCTAATATTATTCCATTCCACCCTATTTCGAACTTTCCAACTGTTTGTTTCCAATGCCACATTCTCGTTTAGGTATCCACATTTAATTATCACCAATCTTGAGGGGCTAATTAATTAAGCATCTTACCTAGCTTGCAAACACATTAGCCAAAATAATTAATAATTCCCACCCAATCATTTTTTGCTTAAAAAAAAAAAAGAAATTCTTGATCACCAACATCTGTTTGTTTGTATTGTGACTGGCATCAAATGCGATCGGGGGATGTCAGCCACTTGCAATTTCCCCTTAGCTGTAATTGCTATGCTGTGTTCTTCCTCATTGATGTTGATTATGATGTAATGTCATCTTGATTACCACCTTGTTGAATGCATATCCTGTCTCACATAATATAATTGGCGACAACTATTGTTGGGACCAAAAACTACTCGCTGTACCTCCGACTACACACTACCCAAATAGGGGTATATCGGTCACTCCATTAGACAAACTCTGATAGAACCACAAGCAGCACAGTAATAAGACCCCCTCAGAGCTCCATTGTGATCCACCGCCATGTGAACTCAGGAGTCTGAAACCTCTATTTTATTCCTCAGTGCAGTCTTTGTTCAACAATTTCTGCTGTTTTTTTTCTTGTTTAAGAAAAATGAATTTCCATTTGCATAAATAGGCAGATATTTTGTGCTTTTGCCATATAATTAGGGAAGAAAGGAGAATTAGAAACTCAGCTAAGCTCTTATTCAGAAATAATAAGTGCTGTTGAATATTAAAGAGCTTTCATTTAATGAACGTAATAATTAATTGCATCTATTTGTTTAGTAGTTGGTGTAAAAACGAAGTACTAACAAACTCATACCGCCTTCCCATCACTGTTTCTTCGTCTCCACTTCTTGTTGCTAGACCAAAAACTGAAAGCCCTCTCTCAACTACTAGCAAATACCTTTCAATTCATGCTCTCAGCGTCTTGGTGGCTTTTTCGGTTTGGTTTTAAATGAGATGGTGGAGCAGAAAAGACCCCCAAGGAACAGGGGGTTCTATGTCAGGATGAAGCTCCTTCACAAACATAGCAGACCCCAACAAGAAAGGAGCTGCTTTTACAAGTACTACAAATGGGTTCTCTGGTTTTCTCTGTCCCTCTATTTCTTTACCTCCTATCTCATTAGCAATAACCCTCAGAGTAAACCAACCTCACTTGACAAAACCCATGTTTCAAACTCCAAATCCAGCGTTTCTCGTGCGCTTTTCGAATCCAGCAACGCCACTGTTCCTCAGCAAGCTCGAAATACTCAAGGTACAGAGAGACTATAGGCATTTTTGTTCAAAATTTCCAACTTTTGGAAGCATTTAAGTTTCCAACTTTTCCTACATGACTGATGGATTATTTTCACAATCATTATAGGGATACTGAAGAATTTGAAGATTTTTGTCTACGATTTGCCAACAAAATACAACACCGATTGGCTCTCGAATGAGCGGTGTAGCAATCATTTGTTTGCGTCGGAGGTGGCCATTCACAGGGCACTGTTGACGAGCGACGTCAGGACATTTGACCCATACGAAGCTGACTTCTTCTTCGTACCCGTCTACGTCTCCTGCAACTTCAGCACCGTTAATGGTTTCCCGGCGATTGGTCACGCTCGTTCTCTCATTGCGTCCGCAGTGCAACTCATCTCCTCGGAATACCCATTCTGGAATCGCAGCAGAGGATCCGACCATGTCTTTGTCGCTTCTCACGATTTCGGTTCTTGTTTCCACACCCTGGTGCGTAAGCCACCTCAGGATGATTCAAATTTACGTTTGAACCCATTTCTATTCATCCGTTACTTTCCGGGATTTCAGTTTTGCTCATGAAACTCAAGTTTTGGTTTTTTGTTTTCGTATTGGGTTTGTGAAGGAGGACGTGGCGATTGCGGATGGGATACCCGAAATATTGAAGAACTCGATCATATTGCAGACATTCGGTGTGAAATACAAGCACCCATGTCAAGACGTTGAGAATGTGGTTATACCACCTTACGTTTCTCCGGAAAGTGTACGGAATACCATTGAGAAATTCCCGGCGACCGGACGGCGAGACATTTGGGTGTTCTTCAGGGGCAAAATGGAGGTCCATCCAAAGAACGTTAGTGGACGATTTTACAGCAAGTAATAAATCCCATCATTAATTTTAATCTCTGTAATCAAACTTGTAATCATGCTTTGCACTTTGCCGCTGTTCATTTATCTATCTGATTTCGTGTTCAATTTATTTTACCGTATTGCCCTCGGTTGTTGACCTTGCTCATTTCGCTTTCTGCAGACGAGTGCGGACGGTAATATGGCGGAAATTCAACGGTGACCGGAGGTTTTACCTGCAAAGGCATAGGTTTGCCGGTTACCAGTCAGAAATAGCTCGGTCAGTGTTCTGTCTGTGCCCTCTCGGGTGGGCCCCGTGGAGCCCGAGACTTGTTGAATCGGTTGCCCTGGGATGCGTTCCGGTGATAATCGCCGACGGTATCAGGTTGCCGTTTCCTTCCGCCGTGAACTGGGAAGAGATATCGGTGACGGTGGCGGAGAAGGACGTGGGAAAGTTGGCGAAAATCCTCGAACACGTAGCGGCGAGGAACCTGAGCAGCATTCAAAGGAAGCTCTGGGACCCGAGGACCAAGCGGGCCCTGCTTTTCAACAATCAGGTCCAAGAAGGTGATGCCACGTGGCAAGTGCTAGTCGCCCTGAGTGAGAAGCTGGATAGATCGTATAGGAGGTGGGGGGTTTGGAGCCAATAGGCAAACGACACGTGAAGTGTTGGAATTGGATGAGACATTGGCCAGCTAAGGCAGCCGCTCTTCCCAACGTGCGATGCTTGCTTGCATGCTGCATGAATGAACGAATGAATGGAGAGATAATAATGGAAGACAGCTGGAAGTTATTTGGATTTCTCGCACTTGTGAAGATGGAACTTTATAGGTCATGGTGGGGACCGCCAATTGGATTATTATTTTTTTGGCTATTTCAGATTTTTTTTTTTGGCGCAAGGTAATGTTGGGGTGGATTAATTTAAGATGACATGGCAAGCAGTGATTCGGTGGCATATAAAAAGGCGAGTGAAGTGAAATATGTGGGATGGAGGGAAACAATAAATTGCGGTTACGGGAGAGGAGGGGGTAAATTCTGTAAAAAATTATTTTTGCTGTAAGTAAATCTAAATTCATTATAAAAATAGATATTTTGATGATATTTGTAGAGTAATTTATTGAATTTTGGTACATGACGGTGGAATGAAGAGGGAGGGAAGTGTAGGTTATTGACTTTGTCAGAAGTGTCAGAAAGGGTGTGTTTTTAAGTTAAATTTTGAAGTAGTGGGGTTCTGTCAGTGGTCACGGATATGGGGATCATTGATGTCAAAATCGACAGGCAGCACACTGTTTCTCAAGTCACTGGAAAACTCAAAATAAAAATAGATCAGCTTTATCAGCTACTGCTTGTTGCTATTCTTGTTTTACGGGAGACTTTGTCTGCATTGCCCAAACTTGGTGGCCAGCTCCCATTACCATGGGTAATGGTAATGGAAGAAAATGGTGTTTCCAAGGCATAAATTATGTGTGATATTAAGCACAATGCTCATTGCTTGTCTGGCCCTCGAGAGTATTTTAGATGGACCTTCCAACCAACTCAACTAAAGACATTAGTGACAAAACAATGCCCCTATGTTCAAAACATTGGTCAAAGCGACCAATTCTCAAGGATATACATAGCATGCGGATTTGAAACCCTTTAAATTTCAAAGAAGATTAATGACTTAATTTAGGAGAAATAACATATCATAAATTTTTTCTATAAAGATTCGATATTGCAATACAAAACAATTTGTGTATTTATATTTTTTCTAAATTCGTACTCTCAATTATGATCGAAATCCACCACATGCATACTACCAACAAGTATATTTCATCTAAAGACATAGTGTTGCTCCTGCATATGCTCTACTTTACGCTCTAGACTACCCCTTTATCTATGCTGTGCTCATATATATATATATATATATATATATATTTGTTTTGGTGTCAAGGTCTCCAATTGTCACGTTGATCTTCGTCATAGTACAACAATCTTAAGCTGAAAATACCATCAACTCCCTCTGTTTCTGTTTTTCTGGATGTTATTGCTAGATTAATTTAGTTTTTCATTGGTTAATTTTTTGGCAAAATTTAAAATTTGTTGATTTGAGGCCTGATCAGGAAGACTTTACATGGGCTAGGCACTTCAAACAATATTTGCTCCATGAACTTTCGATAGGCCTTCTGCCTTTTTTTCTCCGTTGGAGAGGCCCACTAAGTGATTTTAGATACAACAAAAGATAGCATGAGGAAAAAAGGGGTATGAGGAGAAAAACACAGTATTTTCAGACTGACAATAGGACACCATGATTCAAATTTTATATTCTACATAATATAGAAACAGAATGCAATATTAGCAAACAATAACATGTCTTACAAATATATTTAAATAAATAAAACTCACCAACAAAATTATAAAACTTCTGCAGGATTATTGCGAATATGCAAAAGGAGAAAGTGAATCTCCAATGTTATTGACATATATTACGCGGGTCTGTCTGAACATTCTCATGAAAGCCTACCGATCAAACACGTGTTTAAGAACAGACGGAGGGTCATTAGCCTTCGACAGTTTGAAGTGGTTACCACAATTATATAATGTTTTCGAAAGGTTTCAATTATCCTGATTATTGTACACGCGATGCTGGATCCATCAAGTCACGTGGTGATAAATTCTTGGCTCATAGAATGTGCACAACAAGACTTACATAGGAGATAGACATCAGTGACGATAATCGGATAGTCATCGAAAAATACTTCAACGTTTAAGTCAGTAAACTAATAAAGTATAGTAAAGATATTGTGAAAATAACTTAGGATTTTGGGAATTACCTGATACTTTCATATAAGCATACAATAAGAGGTAAAAGAGTCAAAAAGATGGATAAGGATATATGGCTGGTAGTTGGTATAAATCATTGATGCAGTGTGGAGGTACCATCTTATAAGTACGTTTGGAAAAGTGATGGTTGGGGGACGTGATTGTACTATATTGGGTGTCTGGTATTTGTCAGGTGATTAGTGGTTCACATGTGAAGAAGGTCATTCATCTATCATCAGTTCAAAAGGTAGGCATTCCTAGGCCACATTGTGCTAAGTTTGAGTGATCACTTTGGGTTGTTAGGGCAAGCACCATCAGGCAAAGGGATAAGTGAAATTTTAGATGTTATCACTTTGCTTGCCTTGCATTGACATGTCCAACAATTACCTCAGATTTTGCATAGTTGATGTCTTTGGGCATGTCTTTTTACGGATTTCATCGTTGCAAACTTCTAGTATTTATCCATCCTAATAGTTGATTTTGCACTTTGGTACTTGTTATTTGCGTTCTTCAATTCTGCGAAATGGACTGACAAAGGCTCGACAGCAAACCAAGTCTGAAAGAGAGAAGAGCCAAACTCGCTAGATCACTGTTCATGCAGACATAGAATAAAATAGATGTCTCAGCTCGTTAAGGGACAAGACCCAGTTCGCATAGCCAAATGCTCGCTATACGTGAGCTCGCATTATCAAAGACAAGCTTACAAAGATCATCTTCGCTGACCGAAGGCCAGCAGTGATCAAGAATCCCATCTCGCAGACATCGCACCTAGCTCAACAAAGAGCTTGTTGAGGAAAGTCGTGAAGTAGTGATTCTCTCAGACTTAGTGCATGAGACCAGCCTACAAGAAGCAGCACTATAGGCCTACCCGCAGAAAGCAAGACTCAGAAATCAGCCATCAGTCTGTAGAAGATATTTGGCAGTAGTCTAGACTATCTTTTATATTTATTTGATATAACAGAAATACAAACTATATAATTACACTTATAATCTCCTCCTTTCTATAAATAAGGGGAATGAGCTTTTTGTAAAAAAGGCCGAAGCACCGTACTAAAACTTTGCTAAAATTTCTCTATAAGTAATAAAATGTTAACATGGATGTAGGGGTTGGTACCATCTAGCTTTAATTAAACCATGTTAAAACCCTGCCGTGTTCATCCTATTCTTTGGCTGTTTTCTGTTGTTTGATGTATTTGTTGACACTCGTACAACCCAATTGTAGTATGGGTCTACAAGAACCCCTCAAGTTGGCTGGATTTGACAAAAACGAAATTCACTGTCAACAGTATTAAAATTATCTTAACCATTGATCTTCAAATGTATAAGTGACTTCTTCCCTCATTCTTTCTTTACTTTCTCATTCAAAAACTCTCTAGCACCTATTATGCTCTTTTGCATTATGCTTATGCAACTTTTTGTTCACTGACTCTTCTGTTGCTCCTTTGTATCTTCTAGTTTTTTTTACAATTGTGGGCAATAGCAGTTTTAGTTTTGGTTGTTTAGTCTTTGCATTGGTAAGTTTTTGGCATCCCTGGCTTTGTTAGGTTATGTTTTAATGCTTTCAAGCCCTTTAGGTATGTTGTTGCTTACAGGGAGTGTGCTTCATTTTCCATCTCTTCCCTTTTCCCATTTTGTCTATCTTTTAACCATCTTCCTGATTTTTCAAGTTCATTCTTGATTTCTTTTTCCTACTTTTTTAGGGTTATGCTTTCTTCATCTCACGTCGACCCCTTCTTTAGTACTTTGCCTATTTCACCATTGGTGGCCTCACTAGACTTTGAGGATCATGTAGACTTGAAGGTTTCCATTTCTACTCGGAGCCATTCCTTTTCACTAACCAGCTTGCCTTCTTCATCTAAAATGCCAGAAGTATCTTTGTGCACTTTTTCCTTTTCTTTCACTAATGGGGTGATCAACACTTCTTGTCTTACTTTAGGCAATTAGGTAGGTCTTTCTGGCGAGATGTTTAGGTGTCTTGGTGGTGTTATTGGTAGAAGATGAGATCTCATGGCTATTGTTGATGATGAATATGTTGAGGCATCTAAGCTTTGTGGAGTAATTGGGTTGGGTGTCTCAATTTCAGGAATGCTTATGCTTTACAAGATCAAAAGGGGCAATCCGGAGGTCCGGCTAGACCCGTAAAGGCTTAACAAGTTTCACAACTACCTTTTTGATATCCTGTGGATCCTTGTGAGGGGTAGACAATAAGAATGCTTCTCCTAATCCTCTCTCCAGTGTTGGCAGTTTGATGGGTATATTGGAACATGTTGGTAACGATAATAATGAGCGTGGCTAGCTTATGCCTATATAGTTTGCTTTCCCTAGCTTTCACAGGTTTAGAGGTTCTAAATGGATGATGGTCATAAGCTGGCTACAGGTCTTGTTAACAAAAGTGTGGGGTTAGGGTTTGTTGATGTTGTTTATAGGAACTTACCCTCAAATTTGTCTCTTTTTTACTAAGTAGTGTTGAATTGAATGATGCACTGTGCATATATGGAAAGTTGATATAAAGGAAGATTCTATTTGTTGGCCATCGAGTAGATGAGAAAGCATTCATCTATGACATCGGAGCCTTTTTCAAGCATTACTTGCCCATGATGCTTAAGTTCTGGGTGGTTCCCCCGTTTTCAAAGTTGGAACGGGAGTTGATGGTGATGATTGGGGAAACACCATAATAGTTGTCATATTCTAGGTAATTTTTAGACAAGTTAACCACCTCCTTGACTTGCAAACCTTCTATCACCTTTATATTTATTTATATATCGAATACCTTATTCATCATCATCTGGTATGTTGCTCATGCATTCTTTGAACCCAAAGGTATTACTTTATAGTAATAAGTGCATTTGTCCATGATAAAGGTAATCTTCTCCTTGTCTTACTCATCTATCAAGATTTGGTTATAGCTTTGGAAATCATATAGGAAACTGAATAACTTATATGTTAAGGCCTGGTCGATTAACTTATATCATGATTACAAATTGTAATGGTTATGACCATCTGATCATTATGATCACTAATGATGTTTTCATCATCTTTATCTGAGAATGAGATAATCTAGTTAGGTTTGTTTAGCTAAGCTTTTTTTTTGTTTATGTTCACCACCTCCCTGCATGGACTTTTTTCTAGCAATTGTAGAGCTGCATCCACTTGTGGAACCTTTAGTGATTACCTTGGCCACCCTAATTGGTGGTGGTTGCCTTTCTTGTGGAAGCTTTCTATCCACATTCCCTTCTCTTTTATTTTCTTGATTATCTCTTATGTCCTTATTTCTATAGTTATCTTGCCCTTCTCTTTTTCCTGGTCCTTTCTCGTAATTGCCCCTATAAAAATAGGTGTTTAGCTATCCTTGCTTGCTCAAATTCTCAATTTCATCTTTCAGGACAATGAACTCTTCCATTTCATGATCATAATCTTTGTGGAAATGACAATATTTGGATTTGTTTACTGGTTTGAAGTGCTCCTACTATTTTGGCCATTGGATCAATTTTACCGCCATGATATCTTTGATGATTTGTAACTTGGGAGCATTTATAGATGAGTAATTGTTATATTGCGCCCTAACTGTTAAACACCTTCTTAGGAGTAGCCTTTTCTTCATCCTTCTAGGGTTCAGGCCTTGGCAGAAGTGGTTTGTTTTTTACTATGCAACTCATTGTTTCTTTTGGAAAATTCTATTTCTTTAGCATTAATGAACTTTTCTAATCTCTATAATAGTTCCACCATAGTTGTCGTTAGGTGCTAGGTGAGTGACTGAGAAAAATCACAATGTTGTAGTCTTGTGACAATGGCATGGACAACCATACCCTTAGTTAGATCCTTTATTTTCAATGTTGTCTTATTAAAATGTGCTAGAAAATCTTTTAGACTCTCGTGTTCACCTTGGATGAAATTCACGAGTGAAGTCAAGGTTTTTTTATAGGACTTATTGGTGGCAAAGTGCATCAAAAAGGCATTAGTTAGTTGATGAAATCAGGCAATTGACCTTTGGGTAAGGGAAGTGTACCATTTTAATACTATTTTTTTTCAAAATTATGGAGAATGTATGACATATTATTGCATTAGCTTGAATAGTAGCATAATAGCCTTGAAAGCCTCTATCTTGTGGGTTAGAAGTTTCATTGTACTGTTCTATATGGGTGAAAGCTTTAAAACTTAAGGGTAGTGGGGTTTACGTTATATATGAGGTGAAAGGGTGGATTTCTTGGGTTGGCAATGGTGGTAAAAACTATGATATGACCTATACTGGTACTTGTGATAATAGAACTTTCCTTGACTCGAGCTGGCATTCCCACCATAGGGTTGCTTCGAGTTGTACTCTTCATGTTCAATTGGCCATTCTAGCCCTTAGCTTCTTTTCCTTTGTTCACTTGTTGCTAGAGGTAGAGAACTTCCCTTTTCAGGTTTCTATTTTCATCAACAAGTGCTTGGCATTGGAGCTCACAATCAAGGTTTCCTGTGGTCTCATTGTCTTCACCTTGGATGTCACGGTGTTGTCATTTTTGGTTATATCGATCATAGTAGGGCTACGGAGGAGGGGAAGTTCCCTTAACTGATCATGATGGAAGGGGGTGACATGGCTTCTGTCATGGTGGGCCAAATTGACTACAGAATGGCTGATTAAGGCTATTGGGAGATGGGGACTATGGTGATAGGTTTGCTAGAGATGGTCGGAGGTTCTTTACAGAAAATGGTGTCTTAGGTTCGGACTCTTTAGTCAATAGTGAAAGAGGAGCCGCAAATGATATCAATGATAAATTCCTAGCCTATGGGGTGTGCACAACGAGACTTGTACAAGAGAAAGGCATTGGTGATGGCTATTGGACAGTTGTTGAAAGACTCTCAAATACTTAAGTTAGTAAACTAGTAGAGTATAGGTAAGGAACTTATAAAAATGTCTTAGGGTTTTGGGAATTACTTGATGCTTTTATATAGGCATGTAGCCAAGGCTAAAATAGTCCAAATGGTGGATAAGGTTGTGTGACTGACGGTTGGTATGAATCACTGACGTAGCATAGAGGTATCGTCTTATACGCATGTCTAGAAAAATAGTGGTTGGGGAGACATGATTGTACTATACTAGATTTTATGTATTTGTTGAGTGATCCATGGTTCACACGTGAAGGTGGTCGTTCGCCTGGTTTTGGTTTGAAAGGTGGGCATTCTTGGGCCATAGTTTGTTAGGTTTGGGTGATCATCCTAAGTTGTTAGGGAGAGCGCTATTGGACTAATAGACCAATAAAGTTTTGACGTTATCACATGACATATTTTTTATAGGTTAGTTGATTGGTTGTGATCTCTTTAAATAAGTCCAAATATAATTGTTAAACACTTATTATTATTATTTATTTATTCATATATTCTCATTATGATTAATTTATTTGTCGGTGAGGTCATGGTAATCTCAGCCACTTAAATTGATTGTTACAGAAAAAGTTTCGCTGAGCCAATTGATTTATCAACTTAGCAAAACAATTAGTGATCAAAAGTTTTATCTATATATTTTAACCATTTATCTTCTATAGTTTAATCAAGTGAAAATTAAAACGACCAAAGTAGTAATGAAAAGGTAACACGAGTAGAGTGATACATTTATTGCGACAACCGCATGCTACCTTTATTGTTGAATTCCATTATTGCGACAATTTGGTATTACACGTAGCATGACTAAGGACTCTGAATTGATGAACTAAGAACATGATAAACACCGGAAAGAAAAAGTTCATGACTTGTTCGTAGAATTTGACATCCATTGAATGTGGCATCAGTTTATGAAAAAAATGCTGCTAACGTTGTATTATCATCTACATACAGATTGATCTGTTAACACATCATATTTGGATACCATTCTTTAACATACAGAAGAAACTGAAAAAGAACGAATTGGATAGAATTGTTCTAAAATTACACGTTGGTTGCCTAATTTTGGCCTAACTTAATGGAATATGGTCATCCACTAAAGCATATATTCTATATTGATTAATTGAATCTTAGTTCATATGAAAGTGCACTTTATTTATATCTCTCTAACTTGGTTTAGTCTTTCACTAATATAAGGAACTTATAAAGTTGGAGTAAACGAAAACGATATATTTTTGCCTTACCAATCTGACTAGATATATATCATACGGTATTATCCCTATGAAATGACTCCATTTCGCATGTGCCTTGTCGCCTTGTAGCAAAAAGATCGTAATATGTTGAAAATGATCAATAAGGAAGAAGATAGTATAAATGGTACTAATTACAAGTCCTGTAGGCACTTACCAACAATTTTATGACATAATCTGGTAGATTTTTTAGTGGATGTATATTATTATTATTATTATTATTATTATGAGATTTTATCCAAATTAAAATGATGTTATAAGATTTAGGATTAAATAAATTTAAATCATTTCTTTAAAAATAAGTTTTGTTATGCGTAAAGACTTTAAAGTCTTATTTCTTATTTATGATAGAGAAATTAAGAATAAAAGAAGTTAAGAAATATATAAAATAATTATGATCTTGAAATTAGACATAAAATTTTATTTTTTGATATCCCATTATTAAAAAATAAAAAATATATCTTTTACAAAGTTCATATAAATCAACTTGAAAAATCAAAAGCATGAGAACTACAATCATATTAGCTTCTATAAATTCAGATAAACTTTCATTCTTAACATATTCTTTTTAATGATTAAATATAAAGGATCCAAATTTTAATAATAAATTTTATTATTTGTTATCAACATTAAAATTTCCAGAGTCAATCATCTTAAAAGTGGCAGTCAAAATTCTAAATGGTGACGAAGAAAGGTGTGGTGTTATTTGCACCTAATTAAGGCCGTTTCTATTTGTTTTTCTGAGTGGTTGAGGGTTACATTATCAATCCTAATCATCTTTTTAATTTGCACATGTATAAGAGAAAAATGGAAAATATCTCTTTTAAGTTTGGGGTTGAATTTTATTTCAATTAATTTTAAAAATTTGAAAATTAAATATTAAACTATATAAAATATAAAATTAATATTTATTATTTATTTAATTAATTTTTTACTAAATTATATTATTTTTATAAACATTTTAATTAATAATCATAAATATTATAATATATTGATTTATCAAATCATTTTTTCACACACAATTTTACAATTAAATTTCAAGTATTTGATTAAAATGTTATATATTTAATTCAATTTTTATTAATTATATAACTACAAATTATGTGAAAAAATAATGTAATAAATTAACATAATTAATTAAATAGTTTAATGTTTTGAATATCAAATTTTTAAAATTGATGGATAAAATTCAACAACCCAGATTTAAAGGGTGCATTCTATATTTTTTCCCATATTTATTGTTTTGATACGACAACTTCCTCTTCCTCCAAATTCAGACTATATATTATTACGTGTATTCCGTTTCTCTCGAGTTTTTTTTTTTTTTTAATGAAATATTGGAATTTCGTACTGTTTTAGGTTGGTCGGTTTGATCCTTCAAGGCTATCAAATAATCTCATTCATATTCCTCATAATTCATTATTTGTTGGGGAGAATAATTTCTTTTTTAAAATAGACAATGATATTTTTTTGTCACATTTTCACATTTAATAATAAATTATTATTTTAATATTTTATAATTATAAATATAAATAAATGAAATTATTATTATATAAAACAAATGACGTCATATAAAACATATCATTTACGGTAATATCATTAAAGTTCATACACTAAGTGTAAACAATTTACATAATATTATACTCAAATATATAACTTACGTTACCCTATTTTATGTATGAAATAACAGATCCATCCTGTGTCATGTCATTTTAATCTTTTCTGTCACAAGTTGACCTTCTAAACCACTTTAACAGACAAACGTAATTGGTTTTATATAAATTTTGGCTTAAAAATTAAGCATAAAGAGAAAGTCTTGTAGTGTGAATTTATGAATAAATGTACTTGTAAATTATTTTTTCAAAATTTTCCCGTTTTTGGAATATTTGTGTCTTTTTAACATCGATTATTAATTCAATATGAGTAGAAAAGTATATAATTGCGATCCTTATATTTTTATCTTCACTTCTATATGAGATGACATATTAGAACCCTTAGGATTTAAGAGGTATATATTAATAAAATGGAATTGTCCCTCCCCTTAATTTAAAAAAAAAAGTTCATTCTCGATATGTATTAAAAGCTTCTTGTGTGACACATTCTTGAGACTTAATATGTGCTAATGCTTCAACTATATGCTCATGTTTGTTTGTGTATATATTGCGCATGAGATTTTGGTTGTATGAACGACAAAATTCTCAATTCCTCAATTATCTATTCTAGTGTTACTCGAATTTATTAGAAGGTTAACATGTTGACCAAGATTGGGCATCATGCACTGCATGGTTTCGATTAAAAAGCTATTGACCCGTGATATTTTGGTATCAGGGCAAAGGATTTCACAATCCAATCCTTAAGAACTTTTGCATGTGAACAATGGTGAAGTGTGACTCTCCACCCAAGGGCTCTGGCCCATAACAGAGTGCTTTAGTAGGTAAAGGTTGCCACCTAGGATTGGTTCCATGGTAAGCACTTATCTCATCGAGTGTTCATGTTTTGCTATGTTCTTAGAGGAGTAGGCAAGGGTGATAAAGTAGGCAAGATGGGTGACAAAAGTGTCATGCTGGTGAGGAGAGCTCCTAACACCAATTGTGATATTTTGGTATCAGAGCTCAGCTGTGCTAGAGAAAGTAGATCGGGTGGGGCATGATTGGGGTAAATTCAGCTTGTCGAAACCATGTAAAGTTCGTGCGTGAAGCAGATACTCATAGGAAATAGCAAATAGATGCTGCTATGGACTTGACCAAGAGGGTGCAAGAGGTTGGAGAAGTTCAAGGGCTAGTGTGCGAGATATTGCATTCAAGGGAATGTTAATAGTGCATTGAGTGCAAGCATGTGTAGAAGTTGGAGGATTTGCTATATAGCACGGGACATTAATTATGCATTCATTCATAGTAGGCATTTGAGGGAATGCAAACCACTTAAGAGAATGAATAAATTGACGGCCTATCTAATGGGAGGAAGCCTTAGGAGAAACTCTTGTCTTGTGGAGAAAGCTTAACCATGTTCATGAGAGACATATTAGCTATCAACGAAGCCTAGAGGGTAAAACAACAATTGTGTTTGAGCAAGCATGGCCACAATAGATAGTTGACATATCCTGCAGGATGGCATATCTCTTATGATATGTTGAGCGGACAAATCTTATTAGGAGGGTTCAAAATCGTGTCAGAGGGCATGAATTTTACTCAGAGGAGTAAACTTGAAGGGGATAGAAATGATCCATGAGGGATCCATTGTCCACAATTTGTGGATGTAATGAGTTTGTTATAGTGCTAGTGCACAAAATTCAAGATGAGATACTAGAGAGCTAGCATATCATAGTTGTATGACAAGCGGCAATGATACCTACATAGTGAGTTAAAACTACAAAGTAGCTTAACAGATTAGTGGCAATGGCCTCGAGGCATAGCAGCTAGCACTACATAGTCACAAGATAAAGTTTGTGGTGATGACCATGAGATTCATAATTGATCGTGCACATGTAAAGTGAAACTTGGGCTTGAGTGGAGGATGCTAAATGCTTAACCCTCATCAAAGCTATTGATGTAGGGAAGCAATCATGAGGATGCGCTCGAAGAAGGAGTCTTCAGAGGAATGTAGCTCGAGAAATGCCAAGAGAAAAAGCAGTGATCATTGAAGAATTTGTTATCAGGGTAATGACAATAGTGAATGCCTATGGGGGTCATGGGAGAAGAGCCAATATCTTCTTCGAGGAGATAGCACTTGAGCAAACAAACTTAGGAGAGGTTGTGAGGACCATAGTGCTAGATAGCATTAACTTTGAAAAGATTGTGATGGTCGAGAAATACTATGAGGGTGTCAATTCAGAGAGAGTCAGGAGGATCCAATCCAGTGTGAAAGTTACGTAATGGAAGTATAGTGAATTGAATGAACCCAACGCGAGCAAACTTGTAAGCAAGGTATGGAACTTACAAGCAGGCCATGTTTTGTGAGTAAGGTATGGGACTTGCATATGAACAAGATATAAGACTTGCATTTTTAACATCAATGATATGGGACATTGGATATGGGGTTATCTGTCAATAGATATCCAAAATACTAAGTAAGCACACAAACTATGGAGGTAGTACACATCTAAACTATAGAGGTAGCAAGACAATAAAAAATTATAGAGGTAGTGAGTCGAATCAAGAGTTGTGTGGGGACAGTGTGTTACAACCTGCAAAGGCAGTAAGGCAAGCACAAGTTATAGAGGTAACAACTCGAATATTGCAGAGACAATGGTACAAGTGAAGTTGCAAAGGCGACAGAGCCAGGAAAGCTATAGATATAATGATATGTGAGTTTATGTCAGAACAATGAAGTTGAGTGTATAGAGGTAGAAGACAAAGTCTGCGTTGGCAGCATTATCGAAGACATTGAAGTTGCAAAGGCAACTACCTAAGGTTATGGAGGGAAAGCAAATGTGCAATGGTGCAAGTTCAAGGAAACAAAGCCAAGAGGAAGTCTAGGGAGGAGCTGAGGAGCAGCAGACTAACGATGATCCTGAAAGCTATATTAGGTAAAGGGTGTCATTCATTAAAGCCTCTCAATGATGTTAGCTCAAAGAAACAAGCAGAGCAGTTGAGGAAGTAGTTTGAATGGAGAAGGTCAAAAGCCCACATGAAGATTTGAGAAACTGGTGCATGAAAGGAGAAACTTTCATGGAAGCTGTATCAAATTGAGACATCAATGAGGGCATTGACATTTGAAGTAGGGGAGTATGTCACAAGTCAGCATTGTGAACTCATTCAATAGGCAAACGTGCTCGATTTTGGATGAAATTTCACAAAAAAATCAAGCATAAAGATTAGGCCTTGTGGTGCGAATTTGGGAGCAAATACTTTTGTAGATTATTTTTTCAAATTTTTTTTCATTTGTGGGGTATTAATGTCTTTTTAGCATTAATTGTTTGTCCAATATAAGTTGAAAAGTACATGGTTGCGATCCTTATATTTTTATCTTCGCATCTATATAAGATAGCGCATTAGAACCCTTAGAAATTAGAAGAAAAGTCCTTATGTTAATTCGGAAAAAGTATGCCTACTCCTTCCATTGTGCCTTTTGCTTAGAATGCTCTTTAAGGAAGGCGTATCTAGTAACTGGGTGGATACTATAACTTATGCTAGGGATTAAAGTGTGGAGCTTAGAGATACCCCCCTACACATTTAAACTCTCTAATGAAGCATATATTAATAAAATGAAGTTGTTTTTCTCTTTATTAAAAATGAAAAAGTCTCTTTTCGTACTAGAGGCTTCTTTTGTGGTATATTCTTGAAACTTGATATGCACTAATACTTCAATTATACATTCATTTATTTACAGACATGTTGTATATAAAATTTTGGTTGTATAGATGATAAAATTCTTGATATCTCGATTATTTATTTAAATGTGACTTGAATTTATTAAAAAATTGATATACTGATCAAGAATTAATATCATGTTTTGCAGAATTTTAACTAAAGAGCCACCACATGTTATAAAGTGTGGAGAATTTGCCTCGGAATTGGTAGTTGTATTCGATAATAATTATCCCTTCCCCGGCCGATGCAGATCTCAATAGTTCATTCATGTGATCTCATTTGACTTAGAAGTCACAATGAGACAAAGTGAAGTTTCTGATCATTCACAAGATTCAAAGTACTAAATTCTTAAATGAAAAAAGATAAAAGTTCCATTTATAGATCATAAATGAAATAGCCTTCACGGCATCACATAGGGCGTTGTTCCAAGGCATGCATGTTCAAACACGCTCCATTGGCTGCCAAGGCATCTTTTGAGTCTGCCACTTGCATACCAAAGCCTCCTCACCCACCACCTGTTTGTCTTTTTTGCTTCTATTGGTATCTCCTACCTTGGCCCATCAATGAAAATGTGGTCTTAATTCTAATTACTTTGTTAGCATCTACTTACATCTATAATTGAGGCACCCTTTTGCAATTAGGAGCAGATGCTATTTTCTCCAAATAACTGCACACGTAAGCTATTGAAACTAATCCAATTAGGGTTAGTCCATGTAGTAAGGAACCGTATATCAATTTTTTATCAGTCAAAGTCCAATTTTATTAAAATGATTCAAAAGTAACATTATGAATTTATTAATGGGTACAAAGAAGTGCGACATTAAAATTAATTGAAAAGAAAATTGAATTTTGGTTCCTTAACTATATTTTGGATTATTAAGCACAAAAAGGGGGGGGGGGTCAAGAACACTTCAACTTTGTGCTTAAATGTTGAAAACTGCATGCTCATACATTTAGGGCATGGCCACTCTCTCATCATTGTGCTTCAATACAAATTCATACATTGTCCCCATCACGGGCCACTCGTAATAGCAAAATAGAATTTAGGCATTTCCATGTCATCACAGGTTGAACAGTAATTATTTGGTGGTCCAATGTTAGCAACTAAAAGACATCAGAAAGTTGCTTCAAACGGCTTGCATTCAAGGGGACAAGTTCCTTTTACTTTATCTGTCTCATAACATAATCCGACACGTATTAATAAAAACATACAGTTCACTTTATTTCAATACCAATAGGACCACAAACAATAGTACAACACAATTGCAGAAACAACAAAAACATTCCAATCTTGAGGAGGCTTGGACGCTCAACTGCTCTTGCAATTACACTTAGCAAGTGGGACCATCTCAAAAACCACCCTCATCGACAAACTGTTTGATAATTACTGAAACATTTTAAGTGTAAATTGAAAGGTAATGAACTTTGATATTATGCACCAACTTTGAACCAGACCCTAGCATTCTGGAGTAACAGTGTGATCTCTTCTAGGGTCATGGCAATAGTTATAAACCAAGTAGTTGTTTTGTACCCATTGCATAGCTGCTATTTGTTGAGGGCTGAGGCTTCCGGAGCCGGATGGGGAGGCGGAAGCCGGTCGGCAAGAATCAGAGCTATCTGCAGTGCAACCTTGGAGCTTGAAATTTTTGTACCTACCAATGAAGGGTTGGTATTTATAATCTGCTTTGTATTTGCCATCCTCCGTGGCCCAAGAAGACGCATCCCAGATTGATCCGTACACATACATTGGTCTTGTAGGGTATGTGGCATCACTCTTCCTAGGATAACTTCTTATGGGGACATCATCCACAAAGAATCTGTACAACATTGTTTCATCATTAGACAACTAGGCGAGGAACATATTATAATATCTCACTTTATGCAAGATTTTTCTCAAGCAGCCCGCTCACGTGAAAAATACATGCATCTTTTTTTTAGTCATCATACCATAATTAGCTTTTAATCATTTACCCATGCTCCCTTTTGCTGGCAAATGTCAAGAAAATACTCGTAGCCTTTTTGAAAGGGAACCATATCCCATTATTGTGAATAGACATCTTTTCAGCTGAACTTTTGTAAACAATTGTAAGATTTTTTCACGTTCAATTCTCAAATGAAAAAAAAAAGGGGGTTGTGAAAATTGTAACTAGGCCTGTTGAAATAGGTAAAATGGTAGAGGAAAAAAGAATACATTATCTCAGTGGGGTTCCAGAGAATGGCATAGTTGTGAAAATCTTGTGTTGGGTCGAACCAGAGATGAAACCTTTGCTCTCTTCCTATGATGTTGCTATCTCCACTTCCTCTCATGTATACGTTTGTCTGCAATACATAAGGCTTATCTGGTGTTGTTCCAAGGAACTCAATATCTATCTCATCATGGTTTCCTGGGTGGTCTTGGTTGTTTGAAAGCTGAAATTCATAAAAAGAGGATTAAGAACTGCCCATGAATATTGAATTTCAATCTTCAACATTTTGGCCTAAGTTACAGAGCAATAATCCTCACATAGAAACATGTAATGACTCCTGCAGTGTAACCAGGTTGAAGCTTTATTGCAGCACCAAAATATCCAGATTGATAAGAGTGCAGTGACTTGAATCCACTTCCTGAGTTTCGAGTTTCAACCAAATGAGCTCATGAGAGTACATTCTTAGGAAATAATATACAAATGATAGCATAATTACTAGAAATGTAGGACCTGTAGGGTTATTATACACACGCTACTAAAATTAAGATACAGTTACGTGAAATGTAAGTACAAAAACATGATACACTAAGTCTAATAAGTAGGAAGTATGGGCTTTTTAACAACAACAAAAAGCATTGGAGGCAGCAACAAGTAAAACTTTGAGTTCATGTAAATTAAAGTAAGCAAGGACTGCAAACCAGAGTTAGAGTCAAGCCAGATAGTTAATGAGCCATGGTCTAGCGTCTGATGCTGAGGTCCCCATAGATTTGTGAAGCCTTGATCAAAGCTAACAGGACTAGTAGTGGAACTTGGGTAGTAACCAGGTGAAGGTGGACCCTGACCACTGCTTGAAGAAATCATGAGAGAGTAAAAAAGTACGGAGAAGAGAGGAGGGATCAGGAGGAAAGAGGAAAATGATGATGCCATTGTATTGTAATTTTCAGACAGAGTGACTCTGCTAGAATGCAGGGTGGGTGAGAGCGGAGTTGTAGAGATAATTGCTGGTCATGAAAAGAGTAAGGCTATGAGGTTTCATATATATAGGGATTTAGAGGCTCCTCTGAACCAATAAGATGATAAGTTAGTTGATTGGGGAGTTATGCATGGGGACAAAAATTTATCAGGTTTATGATAAACAAGAGGGAAAAAAAGGTGGGAAATTCTAATATAGCAATGAAGGAAGGAGAAATTTTTATTTTAAAAT
>JANHAO010001385.1:0-33160 GCA_026873985.1 Saraca asoca
TAGGTTAGGGCTTTTCTAGATTGTGATGTTTTGAATCCATAGACATATAAATTGTGTTGTTTCACTAAGAATAGAGAGTGGAACTAGAAAAGAAAAAAAAAAGTTACGATTTTACCATCCTTAACCTAGATTTTGTTTACAATTGCAAAAATTGTTTGAGAGATTTTGTAGAGCATGATATTTTGAATTTATTGGGACCAAAATCATGTTTTTCTAATGAGAATTGAGCGAGAAATAACGATTTTACCGAAAGAACCAATTTTGAATTCAAACAAAAGCCCATTTTGATTTAGTCTATAATTCTTAAAATTGTTAGAGGGTTATTATAGATCATAAAATTTTGGTTTTAATGACATCAAAATCTCATTTTTTTTATTGAGAAATGAAGAAGAAATTGTATAAGACCTGACGATGCAAAATCGGGTCTGCAATCGGGTCAAGCAAACCCTACTGGAGGTTAAAGGCGATGAACAGCCTTCAACCACTAAGCTCATGCACACGTAGTGGCACGTGCAATGCATGTGAATTCTACAATGGATCTTTCGGCCCACTATTTCTTCTAAGGTATTCTATTTTTCATGCCGGATCTAATGGGTATTTTTTCAAAATTTTTCAAGGCCTAAAATTATTTATTTGGAATATTTCTAAAGTTTTTCCAGTAGAAAATTATATTATATACTAGGAATTTTCATGTGACAAAAAATTATGAATGAAATACATATTATTATCTATAATATATGAAGTTCACTCTCCCTGGATGTGTGATTTGATATATCAAACAAATTCATGAATATTTATAGTGTTTATATTCTGACAAATTTGTGTCAAAATTATGTTGTATGATTCTGTGCATTTCTCACACTTGTAGTGAGGGTATTTATACCTAGAAATTAACTATTCACTATCATGAATACATTATTTTTTGTAACACTATACATTTATTATATTAATGATGTATATACCCTATCGATGTGACGTCATCAATGTAATTTGTTGTTTGGACCACATTAGATTGGTCGGTAGCATATTTTAATATCTCAACAAGTCTTTTATCCTATCGGAACTGAGATGTTGAGTATGTTTTTGTATGAAGAATCTAATGAGCTGAATTTTTATGATACGCATTAAGTTTTCTTATTTTATCATAATTCGGGACCTTTAGGCGAGATTATGATAAACGTTTTGTTTTATAGTTGCATGAACTGAGTTTTATTTGGGAATCTTGTTTGTAATTATGTTGTGCATGTATAATTAAAATTTCCCAATTTTGTTTTTCCTCAGTGTCTATATCCCAACAACTATCTGTGGTGAAAACTTTTAATGGGACTAATTTTGACAACTAGAGAGAGTCCCTGAGTCTGTATCTCACTATATCAAAAAAGAATTTGGCTCTTAGAGAACCTATACCAGCAGATCTCATTGATGAATCTAGTACTGTTGATAAGACCTATCACAAGCAATAGCATGAGTTTAACAGAATTTGTTTGGCAATGATCAAGTTCACAATTGAAAAGAATATTAGACAAAGCATCCCTGAAAGGGATGTGGTAACAAAATATCTGAAGGTCGTAGGTAAAAAATTTAGAAAATTTGATAAGAGTTAGAAAGCCTATTACCTATCACTGTTAGATAACACTAGTTATGATGGGGTATCTGGGGTTAGAGAACATATAATGAAGCTGGTAAATTACTATAACAAGCTGAAGGCCTATGGTGTTGACCCAGGAGAGAGTATTCTAGTTTATCGTGTTCTACAATCTCTTCCGCCTAAGTATAATATTTTGAAGATCACATATAATTCTCAGGAAGCAGAGTGGACAATAGACCAGATGATTTCTATAGTGACACAAAAGGAAGAGTCCATCAAAAAAGAAAATTCTCATCCACTATCTGTAAACTATCTATCACAAGTCTTAAATAGCAATGCAAGTGGTGATAGCAAAAAGGGAAAGAAACCAGATTCGAAGAAATCTGGAAAGTTTAGATTTAAGAAAGGTGGAAAACAAAATAATGGCCCAAATAAGTCTACCTTTAAGGGTGATTGTCACTCTTGTAAGAAGCTCGGACATAAAATATTTGATTGTTTGAAACTTAAAAATAAAAGTGAAAAGGAAAGTATATCTTACCCGTCTAGCTCTAGTTTGTTTTGAATCCAACAATTTAAAGACATTTTCTGATTCTTGGTGGTTGGATTCTAGTGCAACTGTTCATGTTGCAAATTCATTACAAGGCTCAAAAACAGGCAGATCCTAAGTGAAAAGGAGAAGGCCATCTTGGGAATTGATGGAAGCAGAGTAATGTTGAATGTATAAGCTCTATTAGTTTGAATTTACCTTCTGGACATGTTTTAAATTTGAACAATATTGTTTATATACCTTTTTCAAGAAGGAATTTGATTTTCAATTATTTATTAGACAATTATGCTTATTCCTTTTAGCAAGGAAATGGAAGATCAACATTTATTTCAATTCTATTATTGTTGGTTTTGCTTCTTTATAGAATAGATTATATCATTTGAATTTGAATATTTGCTCAGTTGGTACTTTCAGTGCTCCTGTTAATGTTATGACTGGACATAAACGATAAAGAGTTAATGAGAACTCTTCCATGTTATGGCATAGACATTCGGGTCATATCTCTAGAGAGAGATTAGAAAGGATGGTCAAGCAAAGTGTACTGAATGATTTAGACTTCGTGGATTATGACACTTGTGTTGACTATCTAAAGGGAAAACTTCCGTTAGAGCTAGGAACAAAAGGGTAAGCAGGGCTAAGAACATTTTAGATCTTATACATACTGATAGTTGTGGTCCTATCACTCCTCCTGCTATAGGTGGCTACAAATATTACATTACCTTTATAGATGATCACTCCAAATATGGGTGGATTGATCTTCTACATGAGAAGTTAGAATCATTAGATGCCTTCAAGGCAACAGTTAAGTTGAAGACTGGCAAGGTTATTAAATGTGTAAGATCAGACAAGAACGGTGAGTATTATGGGAGGTATACTAAAATGGGTAGAAATCCTAGTCCATTTGCTCTATTTCTGCAAGAACATGGTATAGAAGCTTAGTATACAATGCCTAGCACCCCTCAACAAAATGGGGTTACAAAGAAATGAAATTGTACTCTGATAGACATGGTTAGAAGTATGCTTACTTACTCTTCACTTGCCAGAGTTCTTATTAGGTGAAGCTCTAAAGACTACGATTTACATTTTAAATCAGATTCTGAGCAAGTCCGTGCCTAAGACTCCATATGAGTTTTATTCTAGAAAGAAGTCCAGTTTAAAATACCTTTGAGTATGGGGTTGCAAGGCGGAGGTGAGACCGTATAACCCACAATTGAAGAAACTAGATGCTAAAACTGTCGGTGGTTTCTTCATTAGGTATTGTTCTGGATCGAGAGGGTGCAGATTTTATTATCCTACTCACACTACCAGAGTCATTGAATCAGATCAAGCATTTTATTTTGAGGATGACTTAGATAGTGGGAGTCACATGCCTAGGGACATTGATTTACGGGAAGAGAGCTCCATCTTACCCATGCCTGTTTTGCCACCTCCATCAGTTGATAGAAATGATATTGTTAAAAATCCAGTTGAGGTTTATGTACAACCACCTATTAAAAACACTGAGGAGACAATAGTTAGATTGAGACAGTTTCAAAGAATCCACAGAAATGACTGTATGGTTTATTTATAGGAATTTGAATCTAATACTGTTGATGAAGCAGATCCCATATCGTTTCAACAAGCAATGTCAAGTCCTTATTCTTTTGAATGGTTGGAGGCGATGAATGATGAAATTGCCTTTATGCATCGCAACCAAGTGTGGAAGCTTGCTGAATTACCAGACGGGTACAAACCTATTAGTTGTAAGTGGGTCTTTAAGACTAAACGTGGGGCTACTGGTGAAATTGAAAAGTACAAATCCAGACTTGTAGCTAAAGGCTATAACCAAAAAGAAGACATTGATTACACAAAAACCTTCTCTCCAGTCTCGACCAAGGATGCTTTCAGAGTTGTTATGGCTTTTATTGCATAATTAGACCTTGAACTTCACCAAATAGATGTCAAGACTGCATTTCTGAATGGAGACTTATATAAAGAAGTCTATATAACCCAGTCATATGATTTTGTTGAACTTAATAAAAGGCACTCAATGTGCAAGTTACAAAGATCCATTTATGGGTTGAAATAAGCCTCCAGACAATGGTATCTAAAGTTTGATAAGGTAATCACCTCACCTGGATTCATTGAGAATGCTTCAGACCAATACATCTATTAGAAGTTTAATGGGAGTAGTTTCGTCATACTTGTGCTCTATGTGGATGACATCCTATTAACCAGTAATTCAATGAATTTTTTGAATGAGACAAAACATATGTTATTATGCCATTTTGATATGAAAGATCTTGGAGATGCCTCTTTTATTCTTGGGATTCAAATCCATCATGATAGGTCTCATGGCATTCTTGGTTTGTCTTAAGCAACCTACATTGGGTGAGTCCTCAAGAAGTTTAATATGGACTCTTATGCTTCCTGTGTTGTGCCTATGTAGAAAGGTGAAAGATTGTCTAAATCACAGTGTTCTCAAAATGACATTGAGGGGGCTAAAATGGATAAGATTCCATATACTTCTGCTATTGGCAATCTTATGTATGCTCAGGTATGCACTTGTCCGAATATAACTTTTGCTATCAATGTGCTTGATAGATACTTGAGCAATCCTAGCAAGGATCATCGGAGAGCTGCAAAGAAAGTTATGAGATACCTACAGGGTACAAAACATCATATGTTGACTTTTAGAAAATCTAATCCTTTTGAAATTGTGAGATATATAGATTTAGACTATGCAACCTATATGAATGATCGCAAGTCGACTTCGAGATACATCTTTATGATGTCTAGAGGAACTATTTCATGGAAGAGTGTCAAACAGACACTTACAACTACCTTAACAATGGAAATAGAGTATATCGCTTGTTAGGAAACCACCTGTTAGGCTGTATGGTTGAGGAAACTAATATCTGGCATACATTTAATTGATTCTATATCATAACCTTTAACCATTTATTGCAATAGTTCATTTAGCTGTATACTTCTCTCAAAATTATAGGAACTCCAGTCATACTAAACATCTTGATGTTAAACTCCTGTTCATTAGAGAGAAGATCATTGAATCTCAAACTCATCTAGTTCACATTTCTGATGAACAAATGTTGGCAAATCTGTTGACCAAAGGCTTACCCATGGGAGTATTTTAGAAATATGTAACTTACAAGGGTCTTGTTAAATCTTTTGATGTAGCCTTAGCTTAGTGGGAGTCTGAGTTTTGTGTTAGTTTAAGACCATCTATTTAATTTTTGTTCAGTTCAAATATTGAAACATTGTTGGAATGTTTTTGTCATTTGTTTCCCTATCGTATTCAATGATCTTGTGTTGTTTCTTTTCTGAACTGTGGTTGAAAGACCAATTCCGTATTCTATTCTATTCAGATTTGAGATTTTGTGTGTTGACTATCATTTGCTTCCCTATCGGATTCAATGATTCTGTATTGTTTCATTTTTGAATCTTAGAAATGGTTTAGCATACATTGATTGCTTAATATTACCTAAATCTTGTTGTTTTGTTATTTATTCCTAATAATTGATTAATGCTATCCAAATGGGAGATTGTTGAATTAATTTGAATTAATTATTATTGTGGATTAGCATTAATTAATTATTAGAATATTAACAGACTTAATTAAGTTATCAGTGCTAAGCGCAGAACAGATTAGGCTCAGGTTAATTGTGTGTGATTTATGATAGGTTAGATTGCACACAAGCTCATTGGATAGAGGTCCTAACTTACAACCCCTTAATAGTCAGTTGATTTTCTATCACAATACTAACTTGAGAAAGAATGAGTTTTATTATAATTAATTATTATTTAATAAAATAAATATTAAATAATAATTAATTAAAGAGAAGTAAATAATAATTTAAAATAATTAAATTGAAGGACTTTACATTATATATATCACAGATTAAAACTTCCTTGGATCATTTCTATAAGTGGTGTTCTCTCCTTAAAAAATTTCTCTCTAAGTTCTTATGTGTTCTAAAGGATAAAACAGGTTGAATCTTTCTTTCCACCGTTTGAAATTCTTTACCATGAGTTTATCATCAGGTACATATTCATATCCTAATACATTCTTGGATACTAATTCTTAATTTTGATTATTTGTTGTTACATGTCATGTTTGGGATTAGAAAGTTACTTTCAAAATTAAAATCTCTTTTTTTATCCGAAATTTTCTTTGTTTTCAAGGCTTAAACCTGACCTTTGTTTTTAAATTGAATATCCAAACTCCACTTGTTTTATGATCATTTTTTTATTTACATTGATTTATAATTATTTCAAGTCAGTAGTTACAGAATTGATGTTGTTTTATGCTTTCATATTTCCATGACTAATATTTTTTTTTCTTGTTGGAATCTTTTTGTTTTGTAGATAAATCAGACCATTTATATCTTGATGGATCTTGTAATTTTTTTTGTTATATCATATGTCTTTGTTAATGTTGTGACAAAAAAAGTCTTAAAAATTTGAATATAATTTATCTAATCTAATTTTTTAAATATAAAATTTAAATATGATCCATTTAAAAAATAAAATATATATATATTTTTTTTTTTACAAACGCACCCTAGAATTTAATTGATCAGTTTAAGACCTCCTTAGACTGAACTGGATCCAAACTAGAATAGTGTGCATCCCATTTGCCCACCCTTGTTTGGAGCCAGGGGACTATCCAGAGAGAGAGAGAGAGAGAGAGAGAGAGAGAGAGTTGAGAAATGCGCGAAATGAGCGCGCCAAAGTTAAAGAAACAGTTACCCTTCATTCTAACTGTTCAAATTCTCTTTTGTAAGTAATCCCACACGCGCCTCTTGGGGGCGTGGAACAAGGTGCGCAAATTCTGTTGAATTTTTTGCGTTCAAGCACCAATGGTGAGGCGCGTGACGTTAAGGAAGACAGGTTGTAAAAGGGAACAAACAAAAATATACAAAATAGGCTTCATAGGGGAAGCTATTAACTAGTGTGGCGCCAAATGGAGGCGTCGTGGGTTAAAGCAACCACTACTTCTCAGCTTGCCTCTCACCTGTTGGCTGCGTCATAATAATTATACAAACTTTTAAGAAAAAAATTTATTATAAAAGAAAACTTAAAATCTAAATCTAAAGGTAATCAAATTATAAATATTGCAAAAGTGTGCGCTCCACTTAATTTTGTACATAAATTCATTAAAATATATATTATTTTTTTAGGGAGTTGATGCAAACTCAATCGTATAAAAATTTAAGTACAAAATTTGATTTGAAATTTTTTAAGAACAAAAATGAATTTGCAATTTGTGATTAAGTTTGAGTTTTCCTATACTTATATTGTAGAGCTCAATTCAAAGTTGATGAATATTGGAAATAAAATATTTGTAGACATATAATTTTTAAAGCCATTCGAGTTGAGTTTAGTTGTTATTTTTATTCAAAATTTGAGGTTGAACTCAAATTGGGCAAAGCTTTTAACATTTTTTTTTTTATAAAAATCTCTAACACATTTGTGTTTTGGTGTGGTCAATTCCATCTCTATTCTTAAAATCGTGAAAGAATTAGAATATGTTGACGTAGAAATCAAATCAAGTTAAGGACACTATGATTATTAGAAAGGAAAAACAAATAATCAAAGCCAAACGGTACTACTAAGCACATGGAAAACAGACAGTCATATAAAACATTTTAAAAAATGTATAAATACGCATTTTCTGATTTTTTTATTAAGAGTTACTATTTTTTATATAAAATAAAAAATTTAAAATTCTTTTTTCTCACCGTTTTAAAATGATAAAATTATAATTTTTATATATAATTATATATAAATTATGTTCTACGAAAAAAAATAAATTTTATAAAAATATATAAAAAAAAAAGTTGTACCGTAACAAAATCCCCGTCACATTCTGAAAGCACACGGGTTCTTTTTCTCGGAATCTATTACTTTTGCTTTTCATGAACCAAATAACCATTTGAGAATATCTTTTTCGTAATTTTATTTAATCGACAAACGAACAAAACCTATGATTTATAGCGTACAAGCTATGAAATTCCCTAACAGCAAAAACACTGCTGGCTGAAAATTTATCAAAAATCATGATTAGCCAATAAATAATAAATTAAAATAAGAGAAACAGAATTCGTACGGTCTCTTATTCCCAGCAATTACTCGAGCTCCATGACTTTTCATCGACGCTGACATGGTATCTTTTTCCGGTGTCATTATCATCATCAATTTTTATAACTACTGTTTTCATCTCTGGGTCTCTCCATTATCATACAAAAATCCTGATTTTGAATTTCAACCTTTTGCCAGCTTTCTCTGCCATCTGGAATTTTTTTTTTTAGCTTCAATCCGCTTCACAGTTTTCTTTTCCTTTTCAAGCTCTGCTGCTATTCAACTCACCCAGCTTCTGTTTCTGATTGGGTTCCAATTTTTTTTTTTTCTCAGCTATGAGTTGATTTCTTCTCTGTTTCTTAATGGTGCGTTCACATGTTTGGTTATCCAGAAAGCAGTTAGCTTTTTAAGCAGTGAACTGAAGCCTTTATTTCCTGAATTGTTAATGGTTTTCTGGTAAATCATAAAAGAAATATAGTTCAAATGGGCATGCTTTTGCTGATTGGTTTTATTTTACTGCTCTTTTCCTGTGAGAATTGAATGATCAAATGTAAATTGGATGTTAATTGCTTATCGGATTTTTCTCAAATTTTGAGATTTCCAGATTTTGTGTTATGCTGCTATAATGGCTTTTCAACTGATATAAAAGCATCTTCTGGCACCGATAGGGTAAAAGCTAAAAAGGGAGTGTAAGAGTTCTTTACTATATTTAGGTGAGCCACGGAAGCTGAATTTGAGGACATGAGATGAGAGTCTTCTGGTAGACCCTTTTTGACTGCATGGGAGGCTTATTTCACTTTTTTGAGTTCAACCAGAGAAGCATGGCCAAGAAACTCCATACTCAAAAGAGAAATCATGCTGGTAAGTATTAATTTACATGTTGAAGGAGAATATAACTTCACTCATACTACTAAGGAGTTTGTTTAGTCTAAGTTACAAATCTACACAGTAAAAAATTTAGTAAATTCCTGCACTAAAAAGTTATGCTTTCTTTGTAAAATCGAAGAGCCCCATGTGATTAATTTGTTATTTGATTGTATCAACTATCAATAACTGAGGTGAAACAACAATTGATTATGGAATATGATTACAGGCTGCCGGCTTTAGAGATTTTGTTCCAAATGTCTATGCTTGATAGTAAAAAAAAAATCTGTTTTGTGCATTTTCTACTATCTTGATTTTGGTGGCATGCTGCCAAATCTTGTTATATTGTGTGCTTTGCAGGCACGGAAGCTCCTCGAAATAGGCTGGATCTGCAATTAGAAGCATCTAAAACCTACTGTCCAGAAGCAGAATTACCAGTAAGTTTCTTTTCACATGCCTTGTTATATCTCAAGAGTCTATAAACACATCTTTTCCTGAATTTCTTGTGAGGATGTTTTCCCTTTCCTCTCTCTAGTCTTGAATTGACATGTACTTTGATTTGAATTTTCAGTACTGTCATCACGTAGATGAGGATTGGTCAGAGAATAATTATTCAAATGTGGCTTCTGTAAAGAAATTGATCAATGCAGAGTTATCCGAACGGTCAAGCAGCAGACAGAATGCACCAAGCCTTGTGGCAAGGTTGATGGGACTCGATATGATGCCATTAGACACTAATTCTGTTGTTCATTCGGATGAAAGAAAAAGCAAAAATATGGCGAAGAAATTTTCAAAGAAGGAAATGCACAGAAAGGGTTCTGTTGGTTGGCGATCTTCGGACTCAAAATTTTCTAGCCAGAAAGAAATCAACTCATTTTACCAATACATGTATGATGATGGATGGAGCCAAGATTTAGGAAAACTGTGGCCACCGGAACATCCTCAGGAGGAGGAACTGCAGAAATTCAAGAAAGAATTTGAAGCATATCAAGCAAGTCATCATCATGTTAATATGATGGATATTATCCCAGCTAAACAAAAAAGGTCCATTCCTTCAAGAAGTAGAACTCTAAGCAGAGACTTTGAGGAGACTTTACTGAAGAAATCTCATAGCAGATTTGATAGATTTTCTTCTCCCGCTGAGATAGTAATCTTGAAACCCGGTCCTGATAGTATTTGCAATCATGAAGAGAATTGGATCAGTTCATCAGGCACTTCACGTGAGGGAAATAGTATTGAAGATTTTCTTGAGGAAGTCAAAGAGCGGCTGAAATGTGAACTAAAAGGGAAGACTCTCAAAAAGGTTTCTGCGGTTAAAGGAGGTGGAATTGCAGCAACTTACCATGATAACTTATCAGATTCTAAACAAATAGCTAGCCATATAGCAAACCAGGTCAGAGAAAGTGTGACTAGAGATGTTGGAATGAATTTACTCCGCTCAGAATCAAGAAGATCATACAGAAGTGAAATTTCAGAATTTGAAAAAGAAATGCAGACCGGATCTTTGAGGCGTGATTCAGATGACAATGTATTGCTTCACAAGGAGGTGTACCCTTGGAACCTTGTTAGATCTTTGTCCGCTCCAGTTTCAGGAACTTCATTTGGGAAGCTTCTTCTGGAGGACCCCCACTTATTAACTGGTGCTCATATTAGAAGGAAGCATGAAGCCACTGAAACTGTGTCATATGATGTCACAAGGCGGAAAAATAATAGATTTAGCATTAAAAAAAACTTTTCATATTTTAGACGTAGCTTCACTCTTAGGGGAAGGTTGTTTGGAAAAGGGATTCAATCAAGGGTTAAACCACGCCTCAATGAATATGGTCAGATGGTGAGAGATGTCACAAGTTTACCAACGGTTCTTGCAAGCTGTGGTGAGAGGCGTGTAAGTTCATTATATATTTGTTCAGAATTTTCTAACATGAATTCGTTTTCAGTTCTATTTTGTTTTTGGTTGTTACTGATGACTTCGCTATTTGCTATATGCCCTTTAGGAGAACTTTACTGAGGTACCTCCTCCTAGTCCTGTTTCCGTATGCAGTATTGCTCAAGAAGAACTTTCTAGGCAAACTGAAATTTTAAGTCCGATATCAAGTCCAGACAAATCTTCAAGGGAAGATAGTGCTATGCCACAGGTTTTCAGGGATATCAGCTCTAATTTGAATGGTGAGGAGACAATAGTTGTAGCTATTTGGACCTAGTTCATGAAAAGGCTATATATATATAGGTTTTATTGCATTTGCACATAACACAAACTGCAGCCTATTCGAAGGGATAGTGAACTGGCTTTTTGCAATATCACATGTTCATTTTCATATTTAAATGAACTCCTTGAGTTCATTCTTTACTTGAGTTGTTTTTAGAGCACATATATCCTCCTATTATTTAGTCTAATTTTTTATAATTAAAATGTGTAGGAAATTAAATTGTCTTGCATTTATGCTTTGAAAATCTTATTTTTCCGGAGAAATGCATTTTTTTTCCTCAATGCAATGCTTGCAATCTACATGATAATTGATATTTCATTTCCCCTGCTGTTGATTTTATAGAGCTAAGGAGGCAGCTGAATCAACTCGAATCAGATAGCCTTGACGATTCCCCGGCTAAAAAGGAGCCTGTTGAGCCTGAATTAGTTCAATTAGATGACCCAGCAGAATCTTACATTAGAGATCTGCTTATTGCTTCTGGTCTATACTTTGGTTCATGGGACAAATCTTTGTTAAGAAGGGACACATTTGCAAAGCCTATTGGCAATGCGGTTTTTGAAGAAGTGGAAGAATCTCACAGAAAACTAGCCAAGGAAAATGAAAGTTCTATGGAGGGCCAGAATGAAAATAACTTGGACCACAAGATATTGCTTGATTTGCTAAATGAGGCACTTCCAGTTGTTCTTGGACCACCTTTGACATTGTCTAGATTCAGAAAGAAATTAGGCAGCTCCTCCTCGCTGACACCACCACACGGAAAAGAATTGTTGAAGTTAGTATGGGACATTATCCAAGGTTCCTTGCATCAGCCGTCTGACATGTCTTCTTATTCTCTCGACAGTATGGTGGCTCAGTATCTGGAAAATTTCCCTTGGTCCGGATTGATAAACAGTGAGATTAATGTATTGGAAAAGGAGATAGAATGTGTCATTACTGAAGTTCTGGTTGAAGAACTCACAGAGCAAATGTTCTCAGACGCAGTGTGAAGTATAAGGATTAAGGAGCAATTACCTTGGTGAGGAATTACAATGGCCGATTGATACGATTTTGTCAATGAAATATTAAATGAATATATGGAGCAGTGAATTTTAGTGATACATATTTGTACATATTATGGTTGTTAGTTCATGGACATGGCCTTCCAGCTTTTCTCACTTTCATACAATCAAGCTGCTACCCGGAGTCGGAAGGTATTGTTATTGTTGGTTTTTGGGTAGTATTGGAGTCAGCTATAATTTAGGGTAACGCTTCTTTTATGTTTCCATTCTCACATACTGGTCATGTTATATGTAATTAAATATAAGAGACATAAATAAAAAATAAAAAAAACAGATATATAAATAGTATTAGTATGCTATTTATGTATATTCACATACGTTGGTGGAATGGATTTTATCATCTCATTTTCAAATCTTAATTACAAGCTTTCTCCACTAGGGTTCATGGAGTCCCACAGTTTTGTTAATGTGTTCTAATTGAGGACGTCAAATGCTAGCTAAAATTTTGGATTGGGCTTTGATACGTACTAAAAAAAAATTGCATTGATACGTATTCTTATAATTTTGCATGAAAATTGTAACTTTTTAATTAAAAGTTTCAACCTTTTTAACAGAAATTCAAAAAATTTTAAAAATTGTTTTCGTTACAACTTTGAATAATGAATTTGTAATTTTTTATGTATTTGTTGTACCTAAAATTCATATATACTTTTAATTTGTTGTGAAAAGGTTATAAAATTTTATATAAAAAATTGTAAATTATTTATATTTTTTATGTTAAATTTCTATAAAAATTTGTAAAATTTTTTTAAGGATGAATGATATAAAAACCTACTATGAAATTTTTCTTAGCAGACTCTTAATATGTCAAAGTATGTAGGATTAACAATTTTGTCTATAAAATGTTAAAAAGCCCTTCATTATAGAGCACACTCAAGAGTGGTTTGTTTTGTAAAAGTTTCACAAGAAGCATAAGTTTTTAGGAAGTAAATATTTAGAGGGCATTTGGTTCAACTTGTAGAAATAAAAAGGGAATGAAATCAAATAAGAAAAATATAAAGATAATGGTATCAGTTTAATTTATTTGATTCAGTAAGGGAATAGAATCATATTGTTTATGATTCTCTTTGTTGTTGTTTGGTTGAGTAATGGTCAACACCAGCTGATGATGGTCAATATCGATAGGTAGTAATGGATAATAGTCAATGATTGTAGACAATGGTGGGCGATGGTCAACGATGATAGATGACGGTGGCTTGTGGTTAAGGGTGACAAGTGGTAGTACGCGATAGTTAAGGACAATAGGTAGTAGTGGATGATTGTCAGTGATAATAGATAATATGGATGGTGGTGGTTAATGACAGAATGTGATAGTGGATAGTGGTCAATGGAAAAAGGTGGTGGTAGATAATGGTCAATAATAATGGTTGGCAGTGGTCAACAGTGAAAGATGGTAATAGGTAATAGTCAGTGGTGAAAGTGGTGGTGAACATTGGATGGTGGTCAATGGTGGTAGATGGTGGCGGGCAATTATCAATGATAATAAGTGATGGTGACCAGTGGCTAAGGGTGGTAGGTGGTAGTGGACAGTAGCTAAAAATAATAGATAGTAGTGACCGATGGTCAACAACAATAGGTAGTGATGAACGATGGTTAACAGTAGAAGGTAATAGTCGATAGTGGTGGTCAACTATAAAATGTGGTGGTAAATGGTGATTGACGACGAAAGGTGGTGGTGAGTAATGGTCAACGGCAATGTAAACAATGATCAATGACAAAAAATGATTATGAGTATTGATTAATAGCAGAAGTTGGTGGTGGGTGATGGTCAACAGTAGTAGATGATGGTAGGTAATGATTAATAGTGGTAGTGGTAGTGGACAGTGGTCAATGATAAAATGTAGTAGTAGTAGGTGGTGGTCAATAGTGATAACTGATAGTTAGCGACAAATGATAGTAGACAATGGTCAATAGTGATAGTGGTAGTAGTGATGGTCTATGGTAAAAAGTGATGGTATATAGTGGTGAACAAAGTCAATGGCAGAAGTTGGTGGTAGTAGACAGTAGACAATAATTAATGATAATAAGTAGTAGTGAAAGTTTTGCAAGATAAGAGAAGGAAAAAGAGAGAAGGTTTTTTTTTTAAAAAGATAACATGATCTGATATTTTAGGTAAGGAAAGTATTTTAAATATGGAGAATTCGTTAAGGTTAAGTAACAATAACAAATTTCATTATACATAAACTAAATATTCAAAAAAGAAATTAGATTTTTTATTTCGTTATTTGTCATTTGAAATTTTTCAATCAAACCAAACACCCCTTTAGACTGTTTGATTAGTTATTAATTCAACACATAAAAAAAAGTTGTATTTCCCACAGCACATGGGAAATTACTTACTCAACACCCTGGTTAAGTTATACTCGAAGTGTTACTTTCTTAGCAAGTATAGTTATATTTTATTTATTTTGAGAGGTATTTGCTTTTCACGCACACATATTTGCAACCAATTTTTTTTAAAAAAAGGATAATTGTTTATAGGTGCATAAAATATTCTCTAATTAGTTTTGGCATTCCATTGAGGGATGTGGCTATTCGTCAACATTTGGGGTGTATTTTTGTATGATTAGAGTTATAAATTTTGTTTTAAAAAGGTTATTGTTCAATAAATATAACTGTTAAAAAAACTGATTATTTATTTTTAGATATAATTTTGTATAAAGACAACTCCATATTATATTTTGAGAACAGTAATTTCAAATATCAAAAAGTCAGTTTAAATATATGTTGATAAAATAATGCCAATATAACAATTAAAAGGACACATCCAATTTATAATTTGACATTATGATAAATTAATTAATTACTTTACATGGAAGTATCTTCTTTTGTATGTATAAATAGTAACAGTAACTTTGTTTAGACATATTAGTTTAACTTTTATGTGATGCATAGATAAAAATATATAATTTTTTAGTTTTATTATTTTGTATTGGATTTAGTATACTAACATTATTATTTAATTCATTCTATTTTATAATTGTAAAAATATTTTAAAATACTATTGTTACATATACTATTTGAAATAAAAATTTTATAATTTCAAATTAAATAAAATTTTATATGCTTAATATATGTCATTAGAAAACATAAAAATTGATTTTAAAACATATGTCCAATTGGATAAAATATAACAGTAACTATTTAACCAAAATCATAGAACCGACTTTTTTTTAATCAAAATAGTTTTAGATAAACATACAAAATCTATGAGCAATGTAAAGGAAAATTATAGAATTTATTTAAGAAAATCGGAATTAGCATAAATACATAAAAAGTAGTATAAAAAACTCACAAAATATATAAAAAAACATAATTGATAACATAATAAATTATATAATATCATAGATTTATCTTCTTCTTCTTTTTTTTGCCAAAATAATCCTAGATAAACATACAAAATATAAGGGGACAATATAAAGAAAATTATAGAATTGATTTTAAAAAATCAAAATAGACATGCAATACATAGGGGATAGTATAAAAAAAAACTTAGAAAATATACAAAAAAGATCCAAGCTTAAAAGAATTTAAAATGCAACAATAACAGAGTAGATATCAAATATAACTAAGGTAAACGCTATAAATCATCAATATTATAGAATTAACACATTTAGTTTAATTAATAAAATAATAGAGGCAACCAAAATAGCATGAAGGCAAATAATCAAATAGTATAACAACTTAATATCATTGAAATTCTTCATCTTAGCACACTACATTATAACAATGATAGGGATCTTTGGTTCTCCTTTGAGAAAAAAGAGATGATTTATTTTTCTTTATATTGACTTTAGAGTGTCAATTTAAATATTGTTCTTTTTGAAATAAAAAATTTAAAAATGAAGCATCTAGTGAATATTATCCAAATTAATCATGATTTTCAAAAACTAATCATAAGTAAAAAATACTCAAGATTTTAGATAAATTATTTTAATCAATTTACTCTGGATCTTCTTATTCTACTTCAAGTCCCTACTTTTTCAATTATATTTTCACTCTCAAAATTGTTGTCCAAATATATAACATCTCCAATGACATTCATAATATCAAGGATAAATGAAAAAATATCAAATAATTTATAATATTATATTGATACATATTAATAAAAATATTAAAAGTCATATTAAAAGTATGTATATATAAACTAAAAAATGTTTCATCTTTTGTGGCTTGAATTTCACTTAAACCCAGGAATGAGAAGTCATATTCAGGAATATTGGAGTTCATCCCCTTGTTGTGATTATATAGTTATTTTGAAAGTTCACCTAATATATATTGTGCAAGATCTTACATTTGCAATTGTTGATAGCAACTCTTGAAGTTATTTATCAAGTATGCTCTACTTTGTTTCAAGGATTTCTCAAGTCTTGAAAGTAAGAAAAATTGATTGTACCTTAATTCAGTCACCTTTTGATATAAATACCAAATATAGATTCAAATATAAAATATTAATTGATAAATATAAAAAAATATATAGGAAAATGACAAACAACATTACATTATTACCTTTTGATCTATCAAAACTATCTCTGTACTATTGGTTTTATCATCATTCTAAAATTAAGAACTATCTAAAGATTTATTACTTTGACCTTTAGGTTTCGTATACATTTTGATAAGTATACCTTTAGGTTTCACATTTTTTATTGTAAACTAAATCTTCTACATCAAATTAATTTAGGTTTTATTTTTCAAAATTAAATAACAATACACCAAAGACAAAATTTTGAACATGACAAACAAAAACTATTATCTCACAAACTCAAATAGAGAGATTGTTGATCTACTTTGAACACTTAATTTAAATTTATAGTGGGTTAGATTATATACAATATAAATATCATAATCTCTTAACAAATTTAAAGGCTTAATTACATTTTTTGTGCCCTTAAAATACAAATCGATTGCATTTAGTTCCTTTTAAAAATAAAATTCTATTTTGATTCCTATAAAATCAAAATCAAATCAATTTTGATTTAAAGTTTAACTTTGGTTCAAATGAAAAATGGAAGTTAATATTAATATTTAGCTTAATTATATTTTTAGTCCTCCCAAGATACAAATCACTGCATTTGGTCCCCCTTTAAAAATAAAATTCTATTTTGATCCTCTTAAAATTAAAATCAAATCAATTTTGATTCAAAGTTCACTTTCACCTATATGAAAAACGGAAGTTAATATTATTAATTTTTAGCATTTTTCCCCAAAACCCATTCTCATCCTTACCCTTTCTATTATTGCAACTCTAGCGTGACCATTTACTATTACCCTTAAGCTTTTTCTTTGTCCTATTTCTCCAAATCTAACTGTACTTATTATTATTATTTTTTTTACAAAAATTAGACTTTGGATCAAAATTTATCTGATTTTGGCTTTAAGAAGATTAAAATAGTAATTTGATTTTAAGGGAACTAAATGCGATTGATTTCCATTTTAAGGGATCAAAAATGTGATAAAGTAAAATATGAATATTAACTTTCGCTTTTCATTTGAACGAAAATTAACCTTTAGACCAAAATTGATTTGATTTTGATCTTAGAGAAACTAAAATAAAACTTTATTTTAAAGGAACCAAATTCAATCAATTTGCATTTTAGAGGACTAAAAATATAATTAAGTTAAATTTAAAAAGGCAATCTAACAAAATCAAATAATATCACCTTCAATAAATATATAAATTGTAACAATATAATATTACTAAGTAAAAAAACTTAAATTTTTTATAATATCATGATTAAAACTATATAATATGGACAAATCAAGGATTCTATATTGTAACAATATGTTTAAAAACACATTTAGTCATAGCAATTTTTTATATAAATTACAAATCAACGATTATAATAAAAAAATGTGGTATATCTCATTACAACAATATTATATTATGTTTAAAAACATATTTGATTATAAGATAAGCAAATCAATAATTATTACAAAAAATTATATGGTATATCTCATTGATTTGCTCATAAGATAAATGACAACAATATTGTATTACTTAAAGAATCTTAAACGTTTTCAAACGTGAAATACAAATTTTATTTTAAAATTTTATATTTTAGAATTATGATTATATTTTAAATATAAAATATGATTAAATAATATATGATTTAAAGTATCATAATTTTTTTATATATAAATTTGAATTAATAGGCTTTTCAAATCAGATAATGTTAATTTTAGTGAAGATATAAATTACAATAATATGCTACTATTAAATTAAAAAAACTTATTTTTTTATAGTATTATATTTTAAAACATAAAAAATGAGTAAATTAATAATTATAAATCGCAGCAATATAATATTACATTGAAAAGCATATTTAATTATATTTTATATTTAAATATTAATCATTATTTTAAAATGTAAAATTTGATGATAAAATTTTATATTATATTTAAAAAATATTAAAAATAAGATATATCAATTTTTGATGTAAATTATAATAATATAATATTATGTTTAAAAACATGTTTGATCATAAGATAAGCAAATCAATTATTATTATAAAGAAATATGGGGTATATCTCATTGATTTGCTTGTAATATAAATGATAATAATATAATATTATTTAGAGAATTTTAAAATTTTTTAAACCTAAAATAAAAATTTTATTTCTAAATTTTTAATTTTATAATTATGATTATATTTTAAATATAAGTTATGATAGAATAATACACGATTTAAAGTATCATAATCTTTTCACAAATTTAAATTGATAGTTTTTCTAGATAAAATAATGTTAATTTTGGTAACGATACAAATTGTAACAATATGATACTATTAAATTAAAAATTTTAATTTTTATAATATTTGTTTTAAAAACATATAATATCAACAAATCAATAATTATAAATTGTAACAATATAATATTATATTTAAAATTATATATGGTCATTTTAATTTTTTTATATAAATTACAAATAAAGTATTATAATAAAGAAATAATGTATATCCCAGTACAAGTTTATAACAAGATAATATTATGATTAAAAATATATTTGATTATATTTTATATTTTAAGTATAATCAGAATTTGAATATATGAAATTTAATAAGAAAATTTATATTGCATTTAAAAAATTTTAAAAATTAAACATATATCAACTTTTTAATTATATAAATTTTAATATTATAATATTATGTTTAAAAATAGATTTGATTATAATATGGACAAATCAATGATTACTAAATAAAAAAATATGGATATATCTAATTGATTTACTCATAATATATTGTAATAATATAATATTACTTTAAAAAATTGAAACTTTATTTAAATGTAAAAAAATTATTGATAAAATTTCTATTTTAAAATTATGATTATATTTTAAATATAAAATATGGTCTAATATACTTTAAAGGGAAAATATTTTAGAAACTGTTGTGTGTGCCAATATGACATTATCAATTTCTCTTTTATATATATACTAGTTTAACCCTTAAGAAAAATTATTATATAATATCTTATATTAAATTTAATATATTAACATTTTTATTTAATTTAATTTATTTTAAAATTATAAAAATAGTTTTAAAATGCTATTTTTTATAGATAAAAGATCAGTTTGTTTTAAATACAATGGACTAGATCATATAGTCAAATACTACATATTAAATAAAAAGCTTAGAAAACATAAACTTGATGAACAAATACTCAATTAAATTAATAATTTACTTGCTGAAATATCTTCAGAAGATTTTTCTTTCGAAGTTCTTTCGAAGATGAATAATAAGTTCAAAAAAATAATCAAATTCAAGAATATGATTACTGCTCTTTTTTAGAATCTAAGGAATCAGTATCATCTGAAAATCAAAATACTCTATATGTTCTCTCTGCAAACAAGATCTTCTTTCAAAGTTATCTACAAGTTGCTAGATAATGATGAAAAGAAAGAATACCTGTAAGAGTTCAAAAGAATTTTAGATAACCTTTCAACTTCTTCAAAACAACCTATTTTAAATAACTACAATTTCAAAAATGTCTTAGAAAGGTTTAATTCAGAAAAATATAAATATGTTACTTTACAGGATTTACAGTCTGACATAAATCTTGTGAAAGAAGAAATCAAAATTTTGAAATAGCCGCAAAAATGTTTTAATCAAATGTTTTCTTAATTTCAAAAGGAGGAAAAGGTTGAAGATGAAAATGAAGATATCAGAATCAATGAAGATGTTTTCAAATTTACATCGTCTCTAGAAATTCAAAAATGGTATATCCCAATAGAATTCATTATCAAAGATGAGTTTACAATTAAGATAGTAGCTCTGTTAACTGCATTTGCTAACCTTAATTATATTCATGAAGGATTAGTACCCATAAAATATTTTCAAAAAAATTAAAGAATGAGTTAGATTTACTAACGAATCTAAACTTCAAATCTAGTTCAAATTTTCAAACATTGTTTTGAAAAATAATTTTCATAAAATCAATATAGATTTTCTATTAGTTAAAAACATGACTAATAGGATAATATTAAGTTCTCATTTCATTCAACAGATTATGTCATTTTTGGTATCTACTGAAGAGATAGAAATAGAGAGTCTATGACAAAAAATAGTTTTTAAATTTCTTAAATACCTCGTTTTCAAAAACCTTAATCTAGTTGAAAATAAAATAAATTAAATATACTATCCTTTTAAAGAAATAACCTTCAAAATGATAAAACAATAATTGGCCACTCCAATTGTCTAGAATAAAATAAAATCTAAGAAAATAAAGTACAAAACGAAATTTATTCTGAAATGCTTAATGTATTTTGGAAAAGATAACAACATATGATAGATTTACCATAAGAAAAGAAGTTTTCTAAAAAACAAATACCAATTAAAATTCATCCAATTTAGATGAATCAAGAGCTCTTAGATTATTGTAAAAAGGATATTGATGATCTCCCAGTTAAAGGGATTATCAAAAAATCTAAAAGTTCTTAGTCATGCTCTGTTTTTTATGTCAATAAAAATATAGAAATTGAACAAGGAATACCAAAGCTTGTAATCAATTATAAGCCTCTAAATGAAGTTCTTCAATGGATCATGTATTTGATCTCAAATAAAAAGGATCTATTAAATTGTTTGCACTTTACAAAAATATTTTTTAAATTTGATATAAAATCTGGTTTTTGGCAAATTTAAATAAAACTTGAGGATAGGTATAAAACTGCATTTACTATCCCATTCGATTAATATGAATGGAATGTAATGTCGTTTGACTTAAAAAATGCCCTTTTAGAATTTCAGAGGATCATAATGATATTTACAATTTTTTCACAAATTTTATTACTGTTTAACCTGATAATGTTTTGGTCTTCTCCCAAAATTTAGACTAATATTTCAAACATTTAAACATTTTCCTAGAAACCACCCAAAAAAAATGTTCTAGCAATTTCAAAGAACAAGATTTCTCTTTTGTTTTCCAATAAAAATTAGGTTTTTTAATTATTATGTCTTCCAAGGAACTATAACTCTAATAGAAAGAGCAATTGAATTTACTGAAAAGTTTTTGAATCAAATTATTGACAAAACACAACTTCAAAGATTTCTTAGTGTAAATTATATCTCAGATTTCTTTTTAGATTTATTAAATATTATTCAACTTTTGCATGATATATTAAAGACATCTTTGCTCCCATGGACAAATTTACATACAAATATTGTGAAAAGAGTCAAACATCAAGTCAAATATCATCCATTTCTACATATTAGTGATCCATCTGTTTACAAGATTGTAGAAGTGGATGCATCAAACCTAGGATATGGTAGAATTTTAAAACAAATTAAAAATAGTGGAGGAGTATACCTAAATTTTCTTTTAAAAACCTTATAAGAAGTCTTACTCCTATGAATTTGAAGCTTTGAATTTAGGTTGGCTTCTGCCTATTTTCCTTATACCTTTGTTTTGGTTTGTATGTTTTTGGGCTATTAAAACCAAATTGTTCATAGAAAAAGCCTAACTCTCTATAGTTAAGAACTCTCACTTTAACTAACTGCCTATGAATCTAATCTTCTTGGTAGATTTTAAAAGCTATTTTTTTGGAGATAGACAATAAGCTATCCATAAGTAAGCTACTTATATGAGATGATCCCATTGAATTTATTCCTAATTTTTTTTCTAGTCTTATCTCCTAAAGATCTAGGGAGTCTGACTAGGAATTTCTCTTTTCAAAATGACTAATTACTATTTGACCTAAAGTATATTTACTTAAAGAAGGTACCTTTATGCCATCTAAAGTTTGAAAGGGTCTTACACCTAAAATTTGAGAATAGTTCGATTGATTTGTCTTTTCATATGCTAGAATATCCTATGAAGTGTTTGGTGATTGTGTAAATCAATATATTTACAACATCAAGAATGGGTTGGCCATCTAATCTTAATACTAATTCTCCTTCACTATCCATTTTGACAGTATTATATATTTCTTGTCCTTTTGAGTTGGTGAGGTGTTCATCCTATCAACATTTAAGTTCAGTAAAATCGACAACTAAGACATGAACAATTGTCATATCATCACATCCTTGCATAGTTTGAAAGGTTATATTAACCATGGTCATTTGTTATAGAAGTTGAATTATTTCATATTTAGATTTATCATCTATGTTACATTCATAGATATTATTCTTGTTATAAAAATTTTGTATAAGAGACATTTGGGGTTTTGAAATACTTTGGAAATTTGGTTGCTTATTCTTTTAAGGTGCTAAAGTCTTAAGAGTTTCTATCTTTGGTTCTTCATTTTTAGAAACATCTTTGGAGGCTATTTCTGAAGCTTTGTCTAAAACTTGCACATTTTTGTTGGAACTATTTCTTAAGGGTGACTCATGGATAATCAGATTCTTCACTAATTTTTTTAGAGAAAGACCAGTTTATGGGGAAATCTATCTTATCCCAAAGTGTGCTGGTTGGTAATTGAAGATTTGCCTTAGTTGTATCAATTAATGAACAGGTTGTTTGGCCCTTCTTAGTTTGAGGTTTCAAAATTCCTGAATTTTGATAATTGTATGATTTATATTGGATCCTATATGTTATCACTATAGGGATGGATCCAAGTACCATATCGTATCAGAAAAGTTTAGTATTTAGAACTAAGATCTTATCCCTATGAGTCTCTCTAAAATAGATATAGATATCAGGGAAGTAATTGAAATGTACTAGGCTTTGCAATACACTAGTTTCAATGGCTTCTATCAAAGAGTCATTAAAATTTAAATGCCTAGCATCTTTGAGACATAATAAAATAGCAATATTTAAATATAATCTAGTCATAGGTTTTGCAACTACTTGTACACAACCAAGATACAAAAAGTTGAATTTTTGATTAAGTTTTGAAACATCTTTCCTAAAAAGAATAACAAATTCTTTATGCAAGGGATTAACATTTAAAAAACTTTTTTTAGTTTTCATAATATAGGTTGATTTACTAAAGAAGTTTGAATCAGATTTGTAAAGCTCTTTATTTGATTTCTTGGGCATTTTTCAGTCATCAATCTGCTTATTGATAATTACTATATGGCATATTAATTTATATTTATATCTATGAATAGACAATAATATTTCAATTTATTTATAAAAAATTAGATGACATAATAATACTAAAAGAGTAAATAGTTAACTGCATATACTCTAAATTGACCACAAAGTATTAACTTAATATTATTTTTGTTCTAAAATAGCAATTTAAAAATGAATTATCAAGTGGGTATTATTTAAATTTAGTAGCAAATGTAAGACACAAAGGTCAGTGGGGTAATATTGACACTTAATATATTAAAATTTATAAAATAATATGCATGGCATTTTAACAAAAAAATATGATAATAAATTACAATAATATTGTGTGTAATTATTATGACAAAAAAATAAATAATTTAGGGCTATTTGGGAAGTTATTTTTTTTTGTTTTCAAAAATATTTTTTTCTCTACAAAAACAAAAAAATCTGTTTAGTAACTTATTTTCAAAAACAGTTTTCTAAAAGTGTAACTGAAAAAATAATTTTCAGAAAATACCAAAATAGTATTTTCCCTTATTTTTATATGGAACTGTTTTAAGATTTTTTTCAAAAATAAGAAGAATACCTGTTTTTATTAATAATAAAATTGTAAATAATATTAAATCTATTTTTTTCATTTTCAAAAATAAAGAAAACACTTGTTTTCAAAATTTACATTCAAATAAGTTTTTTATTTTTTATTCTAAAAAAACAATTTTTAAAAAATTATTTTCAAAAAATAATAAAACAAAAACACCTGAAAATACTTCCAAATTTCTATATAATCAATTTTATTAGTATAGTTAAAGACAAATAGATAAAAGGGTTAAATTGAATGTGTGAGAGATTAGAAAAATAATGATTTAAAAATCTAAAATCTTATGTGATGCCATTCAATATTTGCATGGATACTAAATATAACTTGTATAAGAAGATTACGTGTTAAATCGATTAAAACAACATGTATTAAATAATTAAAAAAAATTAAAGTAATTATTTTATATTCCTACTTTTAAATTTAAATTATTAAGTAAGTTTACAGTATAGAGGGGACTATATAAACACTAGAGAGCATCGGATCATATTTTAAACTTCTATATAATCAATTTCATTAGTAAAGTTAAATACAAATAGATAAAAATGTCAAATTGAATGTGTGAGAGATTAAATCGATGATGAAAATTAAATAAGGATCAAATTGAAAAAATTTACATTTATGAGTGATTAAAATAGTGTTTTACTCTTAACTTTTTTTTTTATATAAAATCCAAACCAATGATTATAATATAAACATATGGGCTATATATCATTTCAAAAATATAATATTACATTTAAAAAATGAATCATATTTTATATTTAAAATATAATTATAATTCTAAACTGAGAAATTTAGTAATAAAATTTTATCCTATGATAAATTTAAAAATAAAATATATATTGACTTTTATTTAAATTGTAACAAAATAATATTATGTGTAAAAGTATATTTGATTATAATATAATCAAATTAATTACTCTAATAAACAACATGAGATATATTTGATTGATTTATTCATAATATAAATTGTAATAATATAATATTACTTTGAAGATTATTATACTTTTTTAAGTGTAAAATAAAATTTTATTAATAAAATTTTATTTTTAGAATTATGATTATATTTTAAATATAAAATATTATCAAATATGTTTTAAAAGAAAAATATTTTATAAAAAATCATTTATTTCTCCTAACATGATATCAATGATTTCTCTCTTTATATATATATATATATATATATATATTTAAGTCGGTGAAAAATAGAAATTCTTGAAGCATTTATCAAAACGTCGCGTTTGATTGATTACCTCACTTTTTTTGGTTGTCTCCATTCTCCACCTCAGGCCTTGTCAACTGATACTGATCGGGTGAGTGGGCAAAACAACACTGTTCAGTTTAGAAGGTTAAAAAAGAGGGAAATATTAACACAGAAAGCAATGTTGGTGGCCGGAGACGCTTCAGCGGTTCGGGGCCGCAGATCCGGCAGCCATAACTATTAACATTGAGGTTCATCCTTACTCTGCTACTTCCGTTTCCTTTTTTCCAAGCCAGATCTGATTATGATAATCTGCTTCTCTCTCTATCCATTCTCTACTTTCTCTCTCTTTTGCTGCAATTTCAAATTTTCTATTAACAAAACGAAATAACATTGTTTTACATATTTTCCCTGTTCTTGGATTCCCTTGTTCGCTCAAATTTGGAGCTTAGTTTTGGGATTTGAAAGCAGGTTTGAGAATTGGTTGAGGAGGAAGAAGAGTAGATAGCCACTCTTCTACTTGCTCTGCAAGCATAGCTAGGTTCGGACTCTCTTATAGACTAAATTTCGAACCTAATTTAATTGTTTTTATGGAAAATGAAATGTGGTCGTGTGCAAACATGCTCATCTGATTTGAAGGCGGTTGTGGGATTGTGTAGACAAAATTTACCTTTTAACTGTGGAATGTATTATATATCTTGTCAGCTTCCAGCTAGCCCTGGGAACCAAATTCATTCTATCACTTTGTTTCAGACAGTAGTTGACAAAGAGACAATGTGTTCCCATTGCTGCATATTGGTATTACGTTATGCATACCTTGTATAAATCTAGTAGTTATGCTATTGATAATTGGTGGGTTGTGATTAGGACTTAACTGCTAGATAGGCAATAAAAGGAGTGGAATAGGCTGATTGGTGATGATAATTGAAATTTGAAGGTGGAAAATGAGGGGCGTATCTAGAAGTATACCTTTTCAATGTCTGTTCCTCCATTTCCACCTGTCCATCTCCATTCCTAACGAGCATGGCCCAAGTTGGAAAGACTAAAAAGTGCCTCTTTAAGATAATTATGTGACATAGATATTAGATATGGGTGTAAAATTGTAATGTGATTAATTTAGCCTTGCTGTATTCAGATCATTGAGTTTTTCCTAATGCAAAGGATTCGGAGCTAGATTACCTTTATACTCTAAAGTTTTGTAATCTTTATATTGAATTCTTTTGATAGCCCTTGCTGCTTAGTAGGGCAGCATGATCATAAGTAGAATACGCAAGTTATAATTACAATCACTTGGATCTTGTGAATGCAGGTGCCACAAAGAATTGCTGCATTTCTTTCTGTGAGAATGGTCAAATCTTCAATAAGTAATTCCAAATATACTTATATGCATGATCAGAAATATCCCCCTGAAGTTGTGGACATACACCATATAGTTGTGAGGAAGAGTGGTGCAAAAAATCTCCTTGTGTACATCTTGGCTCTTCTTGTTTTAGCTTGTGCTATCTATCTATATATGCTCGAGGTTCTCATTCCAACTATAATGCTTTTTAAAAGTAGAGCTTGTATACATGTTTGTGCTTTTCAATTAAAGTTCTAGGATTTTCTGTTATGTATTTGTATTTTAATATCATTTGCAAATTAAAATTATGTGCATGCATTGTGTTATTTCCTTTAGTTCTAAACTGCCTTGCCCTTGGGATGTTGGGGCTTTGAACCCTCAGTTGAACAAGAGTGAGCCAAAAGAAAAAGAAGAAAAGAACTTTAAGCAGATAAATGTTATTCTGGTAGCAAAATGTAATTCAAAGTACGGCATGCAACAAACTAATCCTTTCATGCCCATCCTTAAGAGAATATCTTAATTCTTACAACAACTTCCAGATTTTGACCTGTACTTTGTAATTGCTCATATTTTTGGGATGATATCTAACATCAAACCCTTTTATCCACAGAAAAAGTCAATTAGCCTTGTCTATTATGGCATGCTTTTCGACATATTTCTTATCAATTTGTTACTTTGGAAGTCTGTTGAGAAAGGTGAGGACTCGATTAACTGGGCTTATGGTGCTTTGATAGGTTATTTATTTTTCCTCTGATAACCACGTAGATATTGTTGTGTGATGTTTGATTTGCATTTTGGAAAAATAAAACCTTCAAAAAGATTTTGATTGTATGCAGAGTCTGTTGTGATTATTCCAGCTTTTGGAGTACAGCTTGAGACTCACTACACGGGGTAATGTTTTCATTGATCGAATCTATATATGCAGTCTTTCATGTAATGTTTGAACTGACTTTGGAAAAGATTTACCTTCAACCGACTAATGGGTTTAGAATGAGAATATCTTACGTGTATCTCTTGTCTTGAGCTGACAGCATCATATTTAGCTTGTTTTTTGCTCACTAAACAAGTCGCAACCACACACACACATATCATATTTGATTATTAAGCGCTTAGTTTGTCCTAAGTCCTTTAATAATTTTTCCTTTTCCTTTTTTATAGTGGAAAAGTCAACCGCTGCTTTGTTCCTATTGACAAGATACTGAAACCTGTTCTGCTAGAATGCGTGACACCAATGACTTGTTACTGGACTCTGTCCTTGATTATTCACAGGGAATCAGAGTTAGAGTTAGTATTTAAGGTGATATTATCTTGCTTTTCATCATTTTTGAATTTCTAAAACTAACCTGTTCTGCTTTGTTCCTATGTATATGTTGAAGGATAAATAACTTGAATTGGGTTAAAAGTCACGTATAAGTCAATTAACAAGGGAATTTTCTGGCTGAAGAAACCCTGAATTTGTTTCCAGAACTTACGTCCCCCAGTAAAGATGTTGGTCCCCATCTGGAAGGCCCTGTGTGCTGCAACTGGTAGTAAAGAAGACTCGGACACATGCACAGTAGATAATTGACAGTTATAGTGATACTGGTCCAGGAGCTACATTCGCTAACAGCATGGTTGAGGCGCCAATATTCACTGTTTTCCATTTTGCACCTCATTTTCATGAATTGTTTTGGGGCACAGGCCTCATTTGTTTATGATTTATGACAAATCCTCTGCAATGTTGTTGCATTCCGGAAATGCATTATATAAATGCATTTTCAATTTTTTAAAATGGAAGTTACGAAATTTTTGTTCAATTTGAGATTATTCCCAACAATATTTTCTGGTAGAGCATTGTTCAATTTCCAAGCTTTGCTATCTGAATGCGCACTTACGCAGTGCGTCCAAGTTGACAAAGGCCTTGTTCTCTTCATTAAACTCAATACCATAGCAACAATTGAACGCCATCTGTTCGCCACATTTCTGAACGACAAGTGCCAATTATGAGCACAATGGAATGAAAGGTTAAAATGTACGAAACCTTTCTGTGATTTAGGTGATGTATATGTAACCTCTGTATCTTTAAAATAATATATTTAATTCCCTTATATTATAATTCATATGAGTGTTATTTATATCTGTTTATTTTTCATTAAAGTTAATGTACTGATGTAAATATCACATGATTATTAAATATGTCATGACTCTTGCATTAAAAATGAAAAAGAATCCGTAATACATTATGACCAGAAAATATTATGAATGCATCGTCATGTTCAGCTTTGTCGAACATCTTTTCATGCATGTTGCAAATTGCAATTGCTTTCACTTTTCCAAATGTTCAATGTGGACTCATATTATGACCAGGAAATATTATGAATACATCATCATGTTTAGCCTTTTCAAACATCTTTTTCATGCATGTTTGCAATTGCTTTCACTTTTCCAAATGTTTAATGTGGATTTCGACGAGAATAAGCATTTCACAAATATTTTTTTGGTTTCTCAGCCACTTATTGAATTCTATTGCTCCATAATTGTAATAGCTAGTTATTATATTTAATCCTATATCTAGCAGATCTTGTTGCTTGAAGAGATTTATTTTTATTAGATCAAAACAAACAACTTTGCAATCTGCTTGTACTGCTTCATTATCTTTAAAAAACTTCTGAACTCCATCCTTAGATCCAAATTCAATGCAGACAGTTGTTGGCAGGTGCCAACATAAGACAACAGGGACCGCAGGCCTGTTTTTAGACAAGAGTTATATATTAGTTGCTCTCTAGTCTTTCAGAGATAAAGGGTTTGAGCTAAAGAGAAAAAAAAAAAAAAAGGAAAGGAAGAGTTTGAATGATAATGTGATACTTAAATGAGTATGGAAAATAAAACAGATATGAGTAAAATGCACATGAATTATAATACGGAGGATTAGATACATTTTTTTAATGGTAATAGGTTATATATACATTACCTAATGTACAGAAAAATTTGATGCATTTTAGTCTGAAAGAAATTAACAGCAACGAAGAAGGAAGATGATTCATCGCATTGATATTAGGGTTTCTTGTGAAACGTACTGTGGAGAACACAGCTTCACTTCAGTTTGTTGGTGAGAAAATGGCGGTGGGCCTGAAACAACCGCAGGTGAAGTGACTAAGCGTGCCGTTTGGCAGTGTGGGCCGGGTTATGATGAAATCACTCGTGCTAGAAATCAGAGTATTTGAAAAAGTAAAGTGTAAACGCTCATTTTCTCACGTGATCGATAGCTTTTTCAATTTTATTTTTATAAATTTTTTAATTTTATTTCCAAATAATATTAATTTATTCAATTCTATTTTTTAATTAATAAGTCATTCAAATTCTTGATAAAACACTGATATGAAAGGTCTTTTGTTTAGTGACATCATTTGTTTTTATTAATAAAAAGAATGAAATCCTTACATAACATGAAGTCTTCTCTTTTGTTATTAGAGAAAAATTGATATCCTTAAGCCTAGTATAAAGGAAGATAAATATAATTAGTTAATTATTCAGATTACGTAAATTTCAAATCTTTTACATTAATTTTTTTGTTAAGAATTTAAATAACATGCTAATAAAAAATGAAATTGATAAATTAATATTATTTAAGGATAAAATTAAAAAAATAATTTACAAGGACTAATTTAAAATAATTGTATATCATATGAAAAAAATGAATGTTTACTTAAAACGTAAAACTATTTTCAACAATAAAAAATCCATGGATTTAAAGTTTTTTAATGAGTGTAGAAAATGTTATAACTTGAAAGGTTCCTTTATCTATCGTTAAATTAATTTTATAATAACTAGTTTGATTCATTTGATTCATGTTATATATTTGTTTTATTTTAAATTTGTAAAATTGATTTTATAATATTATTTTTATAAACATGGCTTAAAATATGTATATTATAATTTCAAATTAAATAAAATATGATATGATTGATATATATCATTAGAAAATATAAAAATTAATTTTAAGACCTCTACTTAACGATAAAAATTATAATAAACTATACTAATTATAAACAATTCACAATAATATATACAATATAATTACAAGTGAATTTTGATTTTTATGAGTAAAAGGTTTTTTAATTATTTGAGTTTTTTTTTATTAATTTTGTGAAATCAGTAATAGATAGATAAATGATTCGCTGAACAATCATAATTAATGAGTTTAAAAAGAAAAATGAATCAATTAGTAATGTTGATGATAACATTTTAATTTTAGTATAAAATTTTTGAATTATTTGCTTTAAAAATTTTGAATTTTGTTATTCAAATTTGAAGCTCAATAAAAAATATATAAGAGAATACATAAAATAACATAACATTGAGGTATAATAAAATTATAGAATTGACTTTTTTTAATCAAAATAATCTTAAATAAACATATAAAAATTATTGAATTGATTTTAAAAAATCAGAATAGGCATATAATATATAAGGGGTAGTATAAAAAAACTCAAAAATATACAAAAAATGCAAATATAAAATAATTAAAATTATTGCAATAATAAAGTAGATAATTAAATACAACTAAAAAAAACACCATAAAAGATATAATATCATAGAATTAACGTCAAGTGAGAATTATCCAAATTAATCATGATTTTAAAAGTTAATTATAATTAAAAAAATGATCACAATTTTAGGCAAATTATTTAAGTGATCACTTTACTCTAAATCTTTTAATTCTACTTCAAGTCCTTGGCTTTTACAATCATATTTCTCATTTTCAAAATTATTACCCAAATATGTAATTTATCCAATGGCATCTAAAATATCAATGATAAATCCAAAAAAATCAAATAATTTGCAATATTATATTGATGTAAACTAATAAAAGCATTAAATATCATATTAGAGGTATATGTATACTAATTAAAAATATTTCATATTTAGTTGTTTAAATTTCATTGAAAGTCAAGAATGAGTAGTCGTGTTCTGGAATATTGGAGTCTATTAACTCTTTAGTTATGTAGTTAATTTGGAAGTTCACCTTGTATTGTGGTATATAATCTTATATTATTAATTGTTAAGAGAAGTTCATTATGGCAGCATTGTCGTAACATATAGTTAAGGTCCTAAAAATGCTTTAATCAACCTTAAATTTAGATATTATATTCCTTAATTAAATAGCCTTACAAGTGGTTTCACAATATGCCACATACTTTGCTTTCATAGTAAAGGTTGTTATGATTGATTGCTCGATATTTTTCCATGGAACAACTCTTTCTACTATCATAAAGATGCATCTAAATGTCGACTTCTGGTTATTTGGATAACTCACAAAATCAGAGATAAAGTAGCTTGTAACAACCAAATCGCTAAATTCGTGATAGGTTAACACAAAATTCTTTGTATCTTACAAGTACTTCATAATAGTCCAATGTTTCTGACCAAAATTCCTTAAGTATCTCTTAAGTACACCAATTGTATAAGCAATATCAAGATGTGTACATGTTTAAGCATACATCAAGTTACAAACAACAGAAGCATATGAAACCTACTTTGTATGTTTGATCTTTCTTCACCATTTTTAGGGCATTGGACTTTAGAAAAAACTCACCCTTTCTAGAAGGGTGTAGTACTTTGAGAGCATATAAAATATATTGAACCTTTTGAGAACTTTGTTTAATGTACAATGTTTAAGACAAACCAAGTAGACCCAGGATTTATCATAGTAGATCTATATGCTCAATATGAAAGAAGTACCACTAAGATCTTTTGTATCAAAAAATATGTTGATAGCATTTGCTTTGTCTCAATCAAAAGGCTCATATCATTATTTGTAAAGAGAATATCATCAATTTACAAGACTAGAATCATAAATTTGCCCATATTCATTTTAAAATAGTTACTGATGAGTTGGGTAGAACCCTGAGGGCCGAAATTTTCAAAAAAATTTTAGGTAAAAACTCACCCATGGCCAAACCCAACTCCCCAAGATCCCATTGTTACATGTTGCACAACAAATCTAGATCAAATCTAAGAAGAAGGAAAGCAAAAATAACCTTTAGTTGAGCTCCTTTTACGGCAGAAGCTTATGGTCACTATAGCAACCCATGTGTGTTACCTCTACCAGAAAATCCACGTCGGAGAACATCCTCTATGGCTTCTTCAACTCCTCTCCTTGTGCTAGCAAGTGTGGGAAGTTGGATGGACCAAAATAGGAGCCAAA
>JANHAO010001386.1:0-33152 GCA_026873985.1 Saraca asoca
AATATTTAATAAAAATAAAATATTTTTTATTTTTATTATTTTATAATTATTAATATAAGTAAATTAAATTATTATTATAAAAAATCTTTTTTATAAAAATAAAATAAAATAAAATATTCATTATTTTATAATTATTTTTTTAATTTTTAATAATATTTAATATTTAATAATATTAAAAAATATATCAAATAATATTATTTTATATTACTAACCTCTCAAGCAAGCAACAAAGCTTGCCCAGCAAGTCCAAAAGCCACGGACGGCTTTCAGCAAATCCAAAGGCCATAGAAGGGCAGAATAGGCAACAAAAAGCTGAAGAGCTTTCAGCAAATCCAAAGGCCACAGAAGGGCAGAATAGGTAACAAAAAGCTGAAGAGTTTATAAGCTCTTCAGACCCTACTGAAAGTAGGGTCTGTAAAAGGAAACTTATATGCTATAAGCTTTAAATTCAAATTTTTTTCTTTACCAAACAATCAAATCAGCTTATACACTTTAAGCTTTAAGTTATAAGCTAAAAAATAAGTTTGTCAAACACTCTGAATTGCTGTTAGCGATGCTTAGTTCATTGTTGTTAAGGCATTTGCTTTCATTAGCAAAGAGTTGGTTCAGTGTTCAAAGACCAATCACACAGATCCAATACTTTTTATCTTAAGAGATATGATTGGATAGCAAATATTGTCCTCAAAAATAATATATCCACGTGCATGGATATTACACAACCACGTTTAAAACCACGCATATGGATTATGGATGTTAAACAAAATAACTATTAACAACTACGATTTTGTTTCACACTATGGCATTTCATTTTCTCTCCATTTTATTTATAATTACAAACTCTCGTAATTCATTCCCTGCCTCCCTTTTCTTCTCTCTGTCCTTGAACAGAACCCTAGAACAACTCCTCCACTTAAGGCTTTTCATATATGAAGCCAGCACTTTCATGGCTTCACAAAAATGAACAGAACTTTGAAACCTAGCCCATGGATCTAAACACATATCTAAAAACAAATATTTAATGATACCAAATTCTTTGTTCATCTTTTTTATATTTGTGATGGGATCTAAGTGAAATTTTCATGTGTTTTAACTATTATTAGAAGTGAACTTTTTCTCTAAATAATATGGGGATAATTATGTTCAAGCTATGTGAACAATGCGAATATTATATATATATATATATTTTACTAAAATTTGTACAAGTATACATAGAATTTTTTTTTTTTTACAAAATTACATTTTACTTATTTGTTATATAATTCTTTTTTTAATGTATCCACTTGTGATTTAAAATGTTAAAGAGAGATATCATGTGATTTGTATTGTTAACACTTAATTCATTAGCATTATCTATCTATTAGGATTAGGGCCTTTGATTTGGAGAAGTAGCTACTCATCCTCATTTTCAAATATTTAAATTTGAATTTTTAAATATAAAAATCTTACATTCAAATGTCTTCTTTTCTCTCCCTTTTTTATGCCCTCTCTCTCTCTCTTTCTCTCCATTGTTATTCTCTTTTCTTCCAATTGTCAATCCAACTCCTCCTCATGCTTCCTCTCTATTAGTCAATCCTAACCATCGTTGGTTGAAATCGATTATTGTCTATTGAGACTTAATACTATTAGTTGAATCCAGTCTGTTTCTTTTTAATGGAAGAACCAAGGGGTTAACATATGACAATTTTTGTTGGATTTGGATAAAAAATAATTATAGATGAATGTGGACATAATGTTAATGGCACAAATTATATATCATAAATTATCTTTTTTTGACACTTTAAATCATGCATTAAAATTAAAGTCATACTTCAATTGAATAAAGTGTTATTTTCCCCCTTTTTTTTTATCCACAATCAACTATTTTGATTCAACTCAAGTGCTCTAGATTTGGAGAAAAAAAGAGAAAATGAAGGGTTAAGTGTTCAGATTCGGAGAGAAGGAGAAAATCGAGGATTGAGAAACACGCAATTCTTAATGCTTAGATGAAATATTTCATGAAGAAAACCGCGAACGTTATAAAAATGTTTAACATTATGTTAGTTTTAAAAGTCACAGAATAAAACTTAATAAAATTAGAATAAAACAACGAAATTAAAACTCGGGAGAGAAATAAGCCATGAAAAAAGTCTATTTGAACCATTTGCAATAAACCAAACAATTGTCATACAATATAAATTATATAATATCTTATATTCATTAGAGGTGTCATAATAAGTTGGGTTGAACAAGTTGACCTAAGATTAATATAATTTTGTCTGATTTGAAATTGAGGCTAATGGAAAATGAAAATAATGATCCAACTTGATAAAGGACCAACCCAAAATTATACAATCTGACAAAATTCTGATATTGATAAATGTTAACTCATTATGTTAATGGATTAGTAAACCAAACAATTGTCATACAATATAAATTATACAATATCTTATATCTCATCAGAGGTGTCAAAATGATTGGGTTGAACAAGTTGATCTAAGATTAATATAATTTTGTCTGATTTGAAAATGAGAAAGTGACTGACCCAAAATAACACGATTCAACAAAAGTCTGAAATTGATAAATGTTAACCCATCATGTTAATGGATTAACCTGTTGTTCTGATTCTATCATATTAATAGGTTTAATGAGTGTCTATATATATATATATATATATAATAGAAAGTAAAGAAGTAAGGATCATGGAAGGACCGATAACAAATTGATTTGTATTTAATTTAAATAAGAAAACTTATAATTTGGGCAATGCTCTGGACAACTCCGGATAATGCTTATAGAGGGAAATAGCACTGAAAATTTTCAAATGCCTTGCATTTGGGATCAGAGACCTATTTATAGAAAAATTTTCTAATTTTTTCTTTGTTATAGTGTAGCGCTACAATGTATAGTTTTCAGCTACGTCATGCTATAGTAAACTACTACAGTCCCTGGAATCTTTTTCTTTTTCAAAAGCTACTAAAAGTTTCTCCTTTTGACTCTTTTTGCAAAAGTTTGTCAATCCAAAATTTATTTTGATTCTTTCTACTGACACTCTAATTTGAATTTGAATTTGACCAAAATTTGGGTTTCATTTCATTTGTAGATAAATCACTAAGGTTTATTCAGAAGTAATCATTTTCGTTTAATTGAGCATAATCCCCTGCTTCTTCTAAGGGATTTGAGACACAAGATTTTGCTTTGTCTTCTATATTTATCAACTGTTGAAGTATCTCTTATAGCTTTGAAACATATTCATGCTTGGAGGAAATTGATGCCAAAAAGGCTGTAATTTAAGATTTATTCTGAAGAAATTGATGGGTCCCTTCTTTTATATTTTTGTGGAAGTGAGGATATTTTTCAAACCATTTCTGAATTTCATATTTGTGAGCTTTGCTAGAGTGTTTATAACTTCCCCACCATTTGACATGAAATTATATTTAAAAATTAAAAAATCAGCCATTTTGAATATGAATTTTCCTTTAAATATTGATACTCCCATGTAAGACACCATGGAAAACCAATTTTTTAATAAAATTGGAAAATAATGGAATAATTTCCATAGTTTAACTTATCAAAACAAGTTCTAAAAGTAACCCATCCTTTAGTGACTTTTTCAAGGAAAATTTTTGGTATTGGACCATAAAGATCCCATCATCTAAAAAACCAATTTGGAAGTTTATATATTGTACTCTAGTTGAAGAAAAATAACCAACAGTGCTTTTGATATTTATTCTGATAATATATGATATTGTACTAGGCTTTTTGATAATCCCAATACATATAACCATATGGTTCGAAAGATATTAAAAACTTTTTTATCTGATTGAGGTTTTGCCCCCAATCAGTTGGAGAAATGATTTTCTCAATTTGAAAAGTCAACTGAGTAATAAAAGATTTATCCCCAGGGGAAATATTATGTTTGATCTTGACTGATCTAGAATCAATCAAAATTAATTCATAAAATTCCTTTGTTTTATTGAAAGTTTTAAGGATAAAATGGAAATTCTTAGGAAATATTTTTTGAATTTTTTTTTGGAATTCCTATCCCAATATTCTGGCTCTATTTGGAGGGCATTTCATGTAATCGATTTTGAGAGGTATTTGGTAACAATTTTGGTTAGCTGGAAATCAATTTGGGTGACTTGCAGGATGAAGAACCATCCACAATTTTCTGGATTTTCATTTTCTCAATTGTTTGAGGATTTTGGCTTGATTTAGGACTAGGTCTTTAACATTTTCTTCTTCTTCGGTGATATCCACTCGAGACTTTTTGGTCAAAGTTCAGGGTTTTGATATTTGTGAGGCTATGGCTTGAAGGTTTCTATTAAAATGGCATAATCTTCTAGGGATTGGTATTTAGAAGAAATTAGCTGTTGAATTTACTTTCCCTTATCAAGTGAAGATTTTGGTTTTAGATCCGACAATGGATCTTTATATTTATCTTTCTCTCGCTCCTTCTTAGGTGATATTATTTTCCTTACAAAAATTCACAAGTTAGAAAATCAGGTAAAGTATTTGAAGAACTTTTTATGTAATCGATTTCAAAATCAAATATAGATAAGATGGCCTGCCATCTTACAAAAATTTGTTTTGATATCAAATTTTTAACATCCTTGTTTCAAAACATCTTTTGCCGATTTGAAATTAACTTGAACAATAAAATTTTAGTTGAGAATATCACCTTGAAATTTGGTTATGCATAAAATAATTGCTAAAATTTCCTTTTTGATAGTTGAATAATTCTGTTATGCAGAATTCCAATGTTGTGATGTAAAAGCAACAATATTTTCTTTGTTATGTTTCTTTTGTTTAAGGATTCCCTTATAGCATAAATCTAAAGCATTTGTTTCAATAATTTTTAATGCAAGTGGATCAAAGATTTGCAAATATAGGAGACTTTTGACTTGCGATTTGACACTTTTAACAACATTTATATGAACATCTGTCTAAGGAAGAGTATTCTTTTTGAGATGTTCATGTGAAGGTTGTATAATATTGGACATTTGAGGAAAAAAAAAATCAGAAACATAGTTTAGACAGCCCTGAGTTTTGTCAAGAATTTGGTCTAAAAATTTGTCAACAAACTAAATTGCTCTTTTAATTGGCATGATAGTTCCTTTGAAAATGTAATGACCAAGAAACCTAATTTTCATTTAAAATAAAGATATTTTCTATTGTGAGACAACAAGTCCATTTTTTTGAGTAGTTTCCAAGAAAATATTTAAATATTTGAAATATTGATCAATGTTCTGAGAGAAAACTAGAACATTATCAATGTAAACAATCATAAAATTTGTAAATGGATTATAAATGTCATTCATAATTCTTTGGAATTCTGAGGGTGCATTTTTTTAGGCCAAACGGCATTACATTCCATTCATATTGTCCGAATGGTACTGTAAATGTTGTTTTATACCTATCCTCAAGTTTAATTTGTATTTGCCAGAAATTAGATTTCATGTCAAATTTAGAAAATATTTCTACAGAATGCAAGCAATTCAATAAATCCCTTTTATTTGAAATTGGGTAACAAATCCATTGCAAGGCTTCATTGGGAGGTTTGTAATTAATTACTAATTTTGGAGTTCCTTTTTCAATTTTTGCATTTTTATTGACATAAAAAGTAAAATTTGACCAATGGCTTTTGGACTTCCTGATAATTCCTTTTGCCAAAAGATCATTTATTTCCCTTTTATAGTAGTGTAGATGTTCTTGATTCATTTAAGTTGGTCTAGCTTTTGTAGGAATTTGTAAAATCCTTTTCATATGGTAGTTCTACCATATGTTATTTCCTTTTCCAAAATGCATTCTGAAGATGAGAACAAATTTGAGTTTCAATTCTTTTTTGTAAAGAATTTATTTTGTTTTAAACAACTGGTGTTTCTAGTAATTGTTCTATCTTTTTAAAAGAAATTTCTTCAGAGAGAAAATTGGTTTGATTTTCTTTGATTTTGACCAAATTCAAATCTTTGAAAATTGGTTTTTTGACAAATTGAAAAATGATCTTTTTTCTCCTAAGTTCTCTATAACCATACCTTCATTAGTAACTAAAAAAGGCATAATTTGTTGGATAAAAGGAGAACTTAAGATGATTATTCTAGTCATGTCCTTTACCAACAGAAAAATGGTATTAACTGTGTAAGAAGAATTTGTAACAACTACATCAGAAAGTTTAAATTGAATTTGGAGTTTAGATCCATTTGTAGATCTGACCCCTTCTTTAGTTTTCTCAAAATATTTGGTTAGTACAAGTCCTTCTTGTATACAATTGAGATTAGCTCCTATATCAAACAAGTTTACTGTCTCAATGGTATACTTATCTTTGATAGTTAATTTGATATGGATATACCATTTTTGAATAGAAATATTGGAAGTGATTTTGAAATTTTGATAATTTATTTCTTCATATATTTCTGATTCTTTCTCTTTACCTTTTTGAAGGGTTGAAAGAACTAAATTACAACACTATTGTTTCTATTTTAATTCTTTCACTTCTTTTTTTGGCAGATTTAGTTCATGCTATAAATCTTGAATGGTGGCAAGCTTACTATTTTCTAAGCTAAACCTATCCAGAACATTCTCAAAGTTATATTTGTCTATCCTAGCCTGCTTGGTTAGCATAGGTCTTTCTATGCTTTGCTTAAGCTCTTGGAGATAATTTTTTTTTTTGTTCATCATTTGGAAATGAGCAGATAACTTTGAAAAGGAGATCCTGCTTTTTTGTAAGGACATTTACCTCTTTTTCAAAAGATAATATATCTTCTATTTCAAAAGGACAACAATGCTCTTGTTGAACTGCTTTGCTATTTTCTATCTCTATTTTTACTACACTTGGTGAGAATTCTTCATTATCAGAACTATCAGAAGATTTTCCAACTAGAAAGCTATTTATCTTATCTAAGACCTTTTCTTCTAATTCTAATTTTCTCAATTTCTTATTGAGTCTACAATATTTGGCTATGTGACCTAGCCTATTATACTTGAAACAGACTGGTCTAATGTCCTGATTTAGAGGAGGAATATATCTAGGTTTCTTACTATATTTCTTGTAAGGCTTTTTCTCTTGTCTGGGTTTGCTAGACTTTACCTGCTTGGCTCATCTTCTATGCTTGGGTTTGAAGGTTTTTGGATATATATGAATCCAAACTATTCATAGAAAGAACCTAATTCCTTCTTGTTAAGGGTTCTTTCCTTGGCTAGTTGTCTTTGAATTTTGTCATCCTGACAAATTTTCAAAACTACTTTCTGGGCATATACTGTTAGTTGTCTATAAGTAAGTTGTTCATATGGGATAATCTCATTAAACTGATTTCTAATTTTATCCCTAACCTTGTCTCCTAAGGATTTAGGGAGTCCTGCAAGAAAATTTTCTTTCCAGAAGGGTTGGTTACTATTTGACCTAGAGTAGGTCCTACTAAAGAATGCATTTTTGTACCATACAAAATCACCGAGGCTTCTACACTTAAGGTTGGATAGTAATTCAACAAATTTGTCTTTCTATAACTTGGGGTCTCCTATGAAGTGTTTGGTGATCATAAAGATCAAGGTATTTACTACGTCTAAAATTTTATCTCCATTGAAATCGCACATGACTAATTCATTTACATCAGTCTTGACTAATTCTAAGATTTGGTTCTTTTCTATTTGAGTGAAATGTTCATCCAACCAACCTTTAAGTTAGCTAGTAAAACCTATAACTAAGACATTCACAACTATTGCATCATCACATCCATGGGTTATTTGATAGGCTGTACTAACCATGATCATTTATTGAAGAAGGCTTAAGATCTCATATTTAGATTTATAATTTAGATTCTATTCATAGATGTTATTCCTATAGTAGGAATTTTGAATAATGAGTGACTTTTTTATTGAGGTTTGGTAAAGGATTCCTAGGTGATCTCTAATTTGCTATAGTTTTGATGGCTTCTATCTTTAGGTTTTCAACATTTGAAGATATTTCAGAAGCTTTGTCTAGTGTTTAGATTTCCCCAGTACTATTGCTACTTAACTCATCAGTTGGAGAAGTGCCTGGGACTACTAATATTTTTTATAACTTTTGATCTATTTGCTTTTAGCTATTACCTTAGATCTCTAAGCCTTATTGAGATTCCTATGCTTATCTTGTGGGATTTGATAGGGTTTGAACAGAGGTTAATCTATTTGTGTACTAGTTGAAGGTTTTGAGGATTGTGCAACTTCGCTAGCTAGAAGTTGGGTTCTTAAATTTTGGAGGTACTTATTGGTGTAGTTATTTTGTTCCGTCAAAGACTGTACATCTTTTAAAGAATAGGTCTACTTGACTAAAGTCATGCTAGATAATTCTAGCAACTTGTGGACTAGAAGTTGAGGTTGGATGGCTTTAGGCAAAGACCATTTTTCTAGGAAGTCTATCCTATCCTAAGGAGTTGTTACCGGTATTTGTACCCTAGCTTTTGAAGTATCCTTTAAGAAATAAGTTATTTGACCTCTAGAATTAGGAGGCTTTAGGATACCTAAATTTTAGATGTTGTAAGGTTTGTACTAGATCCTATAGGTAATTACTACTGGAACAAATCCTGGTACCATTTTGTATCAATGTAATTTGGTGTTTAATGCCAATAATTTATCTCTATGTGTTTCTCTTGAACAAATAAAGATGTTAGGGAAACAGTTGAAATAAATTGGTCCTTGTGAGATGCTAGTTTCTACAACTCCTAACAATGAATCATCAAAATTTATATGCCTAGCATCTCTAAGGCATAACAATATAGTAGTATTTAAGCCTAATCTAGTCATAGGCTTTGCAGTAATTTGAACACATCCGAGATGCAAAAAATTATATTTTGTTCTTTGTTTGTCAAGGTCTTTTTTTGAAAGAAGTACAAATTCTTCCTGTAGAGGATCGACATTGATAACATAAGTTAATTTGTTGAAAAATTGAAAACTAGATTTGTAAAGTTCTTTGTCTGGCATCCTTGGCATTTCCCGATAATCAATTTGTTGATTAAAACTTTCAAAATTAATTTGTTCTTTGAAAATAGATTTGAAATTTTCTTTAAATTTGATTTTAGATGATGATGCAGATGAAGATGATGAAAATGAAAAATAAGAAGATATAAAGCGATTATAAAACTGTAAAATCCCCGCTTCTAATATCAAGGCTTTGGTTCCATAAAGATATTAATATAAACAGTAAATTATTTTGTCATATGAATTAAATATTAGTGTTTCAACAGGAATCTTTAGATCTAGATTATTTAACCTGTACTTATGCTTAATGTGAGAGCACATCAGATAGAGGTTTCTTGCCCTTAACTTCATCAAACGAGACTTACATACCTCTTTACAAACTCATGTCTTACTAAGTATTGCCAGCTTACCCAGAACCAATTCTCATGTTCAAAGACTAACATAAATTTCATGAAGGCAAAATTAATTTTCTGTTTATATTTCTATCCTTACTTCCTCAAGGGTCTGATACCAAAGACCGTGGAGGTTGCTCTAATACATAAAAATATAAAAAATAGAAAGTAAAGAAGTAAGGATCGTAGATAGACTGCTAACAAATTGATTTGTAATTAATTTAAATAAGAAAACTTATAGTTATATATATATATTAAGATAGTATTAAATAAATTATAATGTCTAATGAATTTACATATTTATTATTATCGCTACATAAATTTATTAAAAGAAATAATTACATTAGTTTTAATAAAATTAAAAGAAAATTCAATAAATAAAGTTGTGTGAAAAATTATTATTATTAGAAAACTTAAAAATCAATATAATATTATAGAAATAAATAATATATATTAATATATAAATAAAATTAAACTAATTGAACAAATTGTAATTTTTTGCTGTATGTCTAGTTTATAAGTGTCATGGATCCATCCGCATAAGACTATAATTTTAGTTTCCAACTCTAAGCCAAACGAAGTGATATTGTGACTGTCATTAGTTTCGAATAAATGCTGTTGGATTGCATTTGCACGCGGCACAGAGCACACTAGTGAATAGCCTATTAGCCTTATTTAAAATTAATACTTATAATAAAAATTTATAATTTCACTAAAGTTGTTCTATTTTTTTAAAAAAATTCAATATTTCATATCAAACTTATAATATGTTTAAAAAAAATAAATTATCAAGAATTGAAACACAATTCATAATTTAACATATAAATTGAAATAATAATAATAACAACGACGACGACAAAGAGAAGAGCACTAGTAGTAATAATAATACTAATTATATTTGATTTTAATTAATTAATAATGTGAGAATAATATTTAACACTCAACAAATTGTTTAATTTGCCTAATAAATATTGACCTAAGATCAGGACTAGAATTGATATTGTAATAATTTAACTTAGGTTTAACTAGGTGAAAAAGTAGCCTAATTTGGAACTGACCCAATATACAATTTTTACCTAAGGCTAATCTTATAGAATTAGATTAGTCCATTTTGACAAGTCTATATCTGATATCTTGTTATTTTGAGTTGTAAGATTCAGTGCTCTGTTGGCTCAATGTATGCCTTAAACAAATATTACGTGCATAAATAGAGAACAAAAAATGTTGCCTTTAGGATTCTAAAAGTAGTACACAATGTAGCAAAATGACATATAAATAATCTAGATAAATCATGTTACGCAGCATGAATGATGTACAAATTATAAAAATAAATGGAAGATTTTAATTGTTTACTTGAACTTGATTGTAAATCCATTAAACAAATATTACGTGCACAAATAGAGAACAAAAAATGCTGCCTTTAGGATTCTAAAAGTAGTACACAATGTAGAAAAATTACATATAAATAATCCAGATAAATCATGTTACACAGCATGAATGACATACAAATTATAAAAATAAATGGAAGATTTTAATTGTTTACTTGAACTTGATTGTGAATCCATTGTTTTAGTATGATAGATCCTTCTAGTAAGTACTCTATCTCTAGCCATAGCCATCAAAAAGGAGAAGAACTATCTGCTAACCTGATGGCAGTAAATAGGATTAACGAGGGTAAAGAGTAGGACCCACCTTGTTTAGCAAATCAAAAAAATTTATTGGATCATAGTTCAAGAATTTTGACTTTGAGCAAGATGATCAACCTGGTACCAAGGAGAAATTTTAGTTGACATTGCATGTTTGTTTGATTCAACATCTTATAAATGAAGCCCATGACCTAACTACAAGCATACAAGAGGAAGTAATGGGTAGTTATCCAACTATTTTCTTAAAATAGTTAATTTCATTAAATATTCCATTTGTTTGTTTTAAAGCTTGTACTGGATACATGTCCAAATCTTAATAAGGTAGTTATGTCAAGTGGTATACTGTAGTAACTTCTACAAAACATTATAAATAAGATAGTAGAAATAAGATTAGGGGCATCACTCTGTTACTTTGAAAACTTGAACTATCAAACACACTCTGTGTTTCTTTGTAGCACTATGCTACCACCTAGCACTCTACTGGCCTTTAGGATTTTAGATTCAAAGATTTCCTCATTGGTAATCTATGCACATTGCACACTCATGTAATTTACATTTGATTAAAGTGAATTCATATGCTCCATTTTTATCTTCTTATTTAAAATTCTTGCTTATGCTTATTTCAATTTAAAGATTTATAAAGCTCAAGATTCTACTTGTTTATTGTGAAGATCCATCTTTGGAGTTGAAGCTTTCCAAATTTGCAAAATTTGACTTAAACAAATTGGCATATTTTGTGGGACATGATTAAGGTATCTTGATTTTATCTTACGAAATGGTACTATCCTGAATTTTAGTAAAAACATATTTACTACTATTCTCAAAATGACCCTCAAAATGAAAAGAGGCTTCAAAAATGAAATTTTAGTTACTTCTGAAAATGTGGTTTTTAATTCTCAAAATAATCAAAGTCATAATAACTTACCAAATAATAAAGAAAGAAACAACCAAAATCAAAACCAAAATAGAAGGAATAGGCAAGATGTACCAAATAGAAATATAAATAATAGCAATAATTTGATTGATAGAAATGTCTAAAGACAAAATAACAATGGACAAATGTTGGAAGGCCCAATGTCATTTGCTATGTCTTTTAATCAAATGCCTCTTATAAATCCTCAAATGAATAGAAATTATCAAGGATTCCTAATGGGACCCACTCCAAAAATGTGGTTGTCTTTTGACCACAGACAACCATAGATGGATTAAAGTAATCATGACATAGTTCATATGATGTCATAACAAATTGCAATTACTTTATGACTAATGTCAAAAAATAATGCTATGAGTCAGAAAAGAACGAACCATACATTGGAAAGAACAAAGTCATATTTCAATAATGATGAAGAACACAATCACAATGATGAAGAAATTGAATTTGAAAATATAAAAAATGATTAACCTATTATAGAATGACCATAGTACAATTGAGTTAGAATCTTTTGACATGAGGGAGATGAAATAAGTAAAATTTGGAATAACAGAAACCAAAATAATAAAAATGTTTATATCCCTTTGAATAAAAACTATCACAGACCATAACAAAATTTGATATTTTTGGTTGAACAATTATTGAACCCATTGGGGGATAAAATACTTATTTAAATTATAGAGGTGTTTTTCAGGATTGGATTAATCAAAGAGAAATCCCTCATGGGTTCAAAGTACTAAAATTTACTACCTTTTTAGGTGAGAATAATCAATCAAAAATCAAGCATATTACTTGATTCACAATTGAGTGTCGAGAACTTGTAGGCAATGAATATTTAAAAATGGAATATTTACCATTATTTTTTACTAGAACTACATTTTCTTGGTATTCAAGGTTACAACCAAATTTTGTGCATTCTTGGAAAGAATGTCCCATGATCAATTCTATAAGGGTGAAATGAGAATTAGTTTAGCTCAATTGTTAAATATAAGGAAAACCCTAATAGAAACTTTTGACAATTATTTGTTCAAGTTTTAACAAGCAAAGAGCTGCTACTTTGCTCAGATAGCTAAACCTGAGATAGTTAAAATTGCTACAACCACTTTTGACTTTTCTATTAGAAAAAGATTGGTGAAGCAACATATTACTGAAAAGTTTTAGTTGGCTAAAAAAGTAAGACAAATTGAACAACTTCAACAAGAAAAATAAAGAAAAATGAAGAGATTTCCCATTAGAAAGAAAAAGTTACTTTTGTCGAAGATGAAGAATTGGAAAGTGAAAATGTGATACATCTGGCCGATTTAAAACCTGGTCCATCATATGTTTGTCCACTTTTGAAAAATACTAAAATAAAAAATAAGATGGACGACATAGACAAAAAGATTTATTCTTTTGACATTTATAAAGTTGATCAAATTTTTGACTTATTGTTAAAAGATAAATGGATTATGTTGTCTGATCAGCATAGGATATTGGTGAAAGTAAAGACCAAAGATTGAAAATATTACAAATATTATAACATGTTTGGCCATGTGACTAATAATTGTGTTCATTTCAAGGAGAGTTGAGAAAGCAATTAAATAAGGACATCTTCGATTTTCAGATAATGGAAAGGAGATGTTAGTCAACATGGACCCTTTTTCTGATGAGCTCAAATTATGTTAAACTAACTAATTCTAATGATATCAATATGATTAAGATAAATGTGGTCAAAATTTATGAGTATGATGACCCTTGGATGCTACTTTCATTGTTGAAGCTTATCTAGAAGAAGGTGAATCAATAGCAACATTTATAACAAGATCAAAGTAGAAGGATGAATTATAAAAATATGCCCTTGATGTGAAAAATGTTATAATAAGGTAAAAGTAATCTTACATGGTAAGAGAAATAAAGATAGAGTTGACCCTTAAGAGTAAAAGAAAGTGGACAAAAAGAAAGAAATAATGATAAAGTTCGAAAATAATGATAAGAAAAAAAGTCAATGTTCAAACACATTGATTTTGACTATAGACAAGGCTAAATAAATGTGAAGGAGGCTTCCATATTAGCACTAGAGTACCTAGCAATGATGCACCTATGAATCAATGGGTCAAAAAATGAGTCTCATGAAAAACAAAAACAAGTCTAGAAATCTGAATTTTAGAAGGAGCAAAACAAGTAGTTTCATCCAAATTATTAACCATCCACTCCTTCAAAAACTGAATAGCGTTGAATGCAAAGGTAGGTGGCTTATCGAAGAAGGCAAAATTTTGGTCGTTATATCAACCAAATTCCATCAGATCTTGGGGAATCATGTGGAACAAAGAAAGATGACAAGAAAATGGACCTATAAAAGTATCTCAAGACTAAAGGTCAAACAATGAAAATTAATATGGTATGTATTCTACCTGCATCATTTTTAGCCTCTCATGAATAGGATTGTTCTAATGATTATTAAGGAGAAGATGATTGTACTGAAGCAATCGAATTTGATAAAGATATCTTTGGTGCCTTTGAAGGACCAACATAACAAATGAAAAATCATCTTCAACCATTGCATATCAAAGCACATGTTGATATTTGACCTATCAATTGAGTGTTAGACAAAGGACTAGCTATAAATCTTATGCCTCTATCGACAATTGTCAAAATCAACAAAATGCCTAAAGATATAGTTTCATCTTACATTGCTATAACTAATTTAAATGGGAAGATATTTGCTTCAAAAGGTATGGTGTTGGTTGATTTAAGGGTAGGATCAATCTCTTGCCAAACACTATTTATTGTCATACCATCCAAAGCCAATTACACTTTGCTTTTAGGTCGAGATTGGATCCATATTGTCGAAACAATTCCTTCCATAGTGCACCAAAGGCTGATCATATGAAATGACGAAGAGTTCTGTTGGAAGGAATGTCATCAAAAGGTATTCAACAATATATCTTCACCAATTCCTAAAAAGCCATTAAAATTATATGTTTCGACTTGAAATAATGTAATAAGATGTTTCCTAGTCCAAGAAAATGATTTAGGTGTAGAAAAGGTTATTTATTATCTTTCTAGGGTTTTAAATAAGCTTGAACAAAAATATTCAACAATGAAAAAATTATGTCTTTCATTGTATTATTCTTGTTCAAAATTGCATTATTATTTATTGCCAACTAATTTTCAAGTCATGCAAAAGTCGATATATTAAAGTTCATGTTATTGAAACCTTTCATACATAAACAAGTCAAAAAATGGTTTTGGTATTAACTAAGATTTCTTTACAACATTGCCCATCAAAAGTTGTTAAAGGACAAGCTATTACTAGCTTTATTATTAAACATCATGAAAAAGTGACTAACTTTGTCGGTTTAAAATCTTGGAAGCCATATTTCAATCATTCATGTCATAAAAATGGTTCAAATGTTGGAGTATTAATTATCACACCTAAAAAGAAACCAATCAAGTTTCTATTTTTCTTAAGTAAAAAATGCTCTAATAATGAAGTCGAATATGAAGAACTAATAATTAACTTAGAAATTTTATTAGATCAAGGAGCAAGGAATGTCGAGATCTATGGAGATTCATAATTATTCATAAAACATATCACACAAGAATATAAATGTGTGAACATGATACTAATAAAATATTTGGCAATCATGGTTAAACTTCGACAAAAATTTGATGATGTGGTAATTGAATATGTACCATAAATAGAGAATGCAAAAGCTAAAAAATTGGTCGAAATTGCATTTGAATATAAAATCAATAAGAATAAGTTTGTCAAAATAATTTAGCATCATGCATGGCTTGAAATAGTTGAAACACATGAAATTATGTGCAATGAATTCAATCTTGTTTTGACTAATTCGAGATCTCCCATAATCAATTATTTGATGGATTCATCAACCCTAGTCAATCAAAATATCCATTTAAGGGCTTTAAAGTTTGTTTATAGTCAACAAATTGTTGTATAAAAAATAATTTGACGGCCAATTATTAAAGTGTTCAGGAGAAAAAGAAGCAATATCTACTTTGGCTGAAGTTCATAAAGGAACATGTAATGCCCACCAAGCTAGAGTCAAAATGAGATGGGTGATAAATTTGATAGGGATTTTACTGGCCCAAAATCATCAAAGATTGCATTAAATACACTAAAGGTTCTAAAGATTGCCAAAAACATGGTCCAATTCAGAGAATACTAGCAACTAGATTAAAGTATATAATAAAAATGTGGTCATTTAGAGGATGGACAATAGATTTGATTGGTAAAATATATCTGTCTTCTTTTCAAGGACATTATTTTGTCTTTGTGCCATTGGTTATTCCATGAAATGGGTCAAAGATTTTGTATTTAAAGATGTAAAGCAATCAGATATAATCGAAGTCTTTGAGCATCATATTATTTACCATTTCGATTTTCTAGAAACAATAATTACAAATTGTAGAGATGTTTTCATTGGTCGAAAGTTTCAAGATTATGCTAAAACAAGAAGAATTAAAATGTTAGCTTCAACATCATATTATGCCAAAGCAAATGGATAAGTTGAAGCAACCAATAAATTGATTATTACTTTGATAAAGAAACATGTGGGGTAATATCCAAGAAATTGCATAAAATGCTTGATAATTTTTTATGGGTAAAAAAAAAGTACTCTAAAAGAGTTAACTAGAGTAACTTCATGTAAACTAGTTTTTGTTCATGATATGGTTATTCTAATTAAGGTGATTATTTAATCTTTGAGAATTCACAAGCAAATGAGTTATCTGAACTTGATTATCATGGGAAGATACTTAATGAATTAGAAGACTTAGAGTAAGTTTGGTGGCAAACCCTATAAAATTTGATTCAAAATAAAAAAAAAATTGGCTAGTTCTTATAACAGACGTATGAGAAAAAAAAGTTTCCATGTTGGCCAATTAGTATAAAAGGTTATACTATTGATACAAAAATTGTCAAAATTTGGCAAATGGACCTTACATTAGGAAGGTCCATTCAAAATAATGTGTGTGTTCAAAGGAAATAGCTATAAAGTAAAGAATATAAAATATATGAAAGCTGAAATGATAAATGGAAAATATTTAAACAAGTACAATCTAACTATTCATGAAATACATATAAAAAAAGTGGATAATTATTCACAAAAAAATCTGCAACTTTCTTGAAATTAGAAGAAAAGGTTTTCTTTAAATCTTTCCATTTGTCATAAATATTTGTCTTCAGATGATGTGACTTTATATTGAACACCCATCTCAGATAGCTAACTTGAAGTCTCCTTATACTCTTGTAACACTCCTTTGGTCTTTTGCACAAGTTGTAAGCCCTCAAATTTAATAGCTTGTAAAGTGGCTTTGAGAATTAGTCAAGCTACTTTGAGTTGTTGCAACTCAGCTTCCAATTCTTCAATTCTTAATTCAATTGATGCTACAGCTTGTACATTGCCTTTTACATCTTTGGTAGTTGTATTGAATTTTTCAACTAATTTTTGCCTTTTGGTCGTAGTTGATTTGAAAAGAGTGTTAATTCTTCTTTTCTTTTAACTAATGCTTGATATGAAGCTTCGATGGAGGTTAACTTGTCAAAACTGTCCAGGAAAGAAGGAAAATCGTCACTTAAGTGTAAAATAAATGACTTGAGACCTACTGTGATTTTGATTTCATTGGCGCTTTGCAAAACCTTTAAAGAAGTGTCAAGAGATTCTTTCTTCTCTACATTTGAAAGGAATACAGAAGGATCATTATCAAGCAGAGAATCCAAGACTTTTATGGCAATATTAATCTCAGCTTTTCTCTCTTCAGAAGAGTCAAATTTGGTGCCATTAATGTATCTGATTTCATCTCAGTTGAAATTTCTTCTTCTTCGATTGATATCAAAAAAGCCAAAGCAACAATGGCATCATCCTCTTCATCAATCAGTTGGTGACGTTGATTAGACTCTTTTTTTTTTCTTTTGTTTTTCATTCAGATTGAGGTCATTGATGAGTCAAGATGATGAGAGATGAGAGTCAAGAGATGTTTTGCTTCTAATTGGATTAGAAGAAGTTGGAACTTGTTAGTCACATTTGGAGTAGGAGGAATGTTAGTTTAGGTTTACTTGGTCAAAGAAGAAATATGTTCATGGCAGGGAGAAATTAATGTTTGATTAAGCATTGTTTCGGCCTAGCTTACAATGGTAGTCGCTTCAACATTTGTTTTAGGGGTTGGTAATTCATGAAAATAGGAAATTATAGCAAGCATTAAAATTGAAGTAAAAGATATATAAAAGAAAGAAAGTACTAAAACAACAAAAATAAATATGAGATTGAGTAGTATCTTTGGGGTTGAAAATTGTTTTATCTAATAGCGCATCGATAGGCTGAATATAGAGATATAAAGTGGGTTTATCTATTGAGGTAGTGGTTTTGTCAACATTAACTTTCTTTTTAAAAAGCTTAATAACCTTGTTAGCTTTCTTTTGTCATTTTTTTACTATTTAATTGCTAGCCAAAGCTAATTGTTGTAGGTGTTTTCCAGTTCTGTGAAATAGGCTGGTAAAGGCCTGGCAGCAAATTAAGACTAAGTGAGAAAAGAGCCAAGTTTGACAAGTTGCTATCTGCACGAGCATAGAACGAGGTAGAAATCCCAGCTCGCTAAGGGACGAGACCCAACTTGCATAGCCAGCATCTCGCTATATACGAGCTTGCATTGCCAAAGGCGAGCTCGCAAAGTTCATCCTTACTAACCAAAGGCCAGCGACGTCTCCAAAGTCCCAACTCATAGACATCACACCTTGCCTAGCTAAGGGCTCGTTGAGGGCAAACTCGAAGTAACAATCCTCTCAGACTTAGTTTGTGGGACCAATTTGTAAGAAGCAATGCGTAAGGTCCATCCACAGAAAGCAAACATCAAAAGTCAGCCAATAGTCTGTAGAGGCCATTTTGTAGTAGTCTAGGCTATCTTGTACATTTATTTTGATGTAATAGAAATATAAATTATATAATTATAATTGTAACCTCCTCGGCCTCTATAAATAAGAGAAGGGAGATCACTGTAAGAAGGGTAAGCCAAAATGGAGACATTATAACTCTGCTGAAATTTCTCCAGATTAATAAAATGCTACCATGGATGTAGGGAACAGTGCCACCTGATTTTGGCCGAATCACATTAAAAATATTGTGTCTTTGCTGCTCTTCCTCTGCCTTTCCTATTCATCTTTGTTAGTTCAATCAGAAAATAGTTTGAGTCTTGAAAGAACCCCTCTAATTTGTTGGATTTTGGCAGAACTGAAATACACTGTCAACACTAGCTGAGTCTTTCTTTGATATTTCTTTTTATGAGTAGCTATTGGTACTTCATTCTCATCAAGAAACATCTCATTTGTTTCTTTATGCTTCTTTAGTTATCTTTTCAGCCATATCCTTACCCCTTGCAATCATTAGGATCTTGATAGGCACTGTAGTAGTTAAAATGAAAAGGATGTATGAAAATAGAAGTTAGTATAATAAAAGTTGAAATAGTTTAAAAGTTAAAACTCTTTACCGAAGGGTTTTAGAATTCAAGCTACTGGCAAATGCCTAATGTCAAAAGGAGGTGGATAATGATAAGCAATAATGATGTCAGGATTAAGGTTTAGGTGAAGTTAAACCATGTTGGCTAGGTTAAAAGGAACATTAGGAAAAGGCATTGGTTTTAGCCTAAAAAATGGTATTTCAATGTTTGTTAGATTTAGGATTCCTCCAATATGCATTCCATCATTTCTGATTATGATAGGCATCATGTGCCTCTTTCTTCTTCATAAGAGATCCTTCGATCTCACAAAAGGGTATATTTTCTAGTGGTATAATCATGTTTGACTTTATAATATTTTTCAAAAGTTACAATTTTGGAATAATGAATACTTGCTATCTTGGTTAAAGCTTTCGTAGTTTACACAAGGACACAATCATTAAGCTTTTTAGCAATACTCATGTTGAAATACATGTTTATATTATATTATCACCATTTTGTAAACAAATGAGTTGCTGTAAGACACGATGAAAAAGAGAAAGCTAGAAAAGTGCTTACACCATTTTGCATTTAGTTTTTTGATTTGGGCACACACATTCAGCAGGTTTCAAAGTTCTTCCTTTGAAACTTTTATCCAAAAGGTTCAAAGGGTATCCTTGTACAAACCAAAGTTGTTAAGCAACAATATTTGACAAGTGTAATCTGACAATTGAAGATTGTTTTTTTGAAAGACTAATAAGAAAAAGTTAGGGACAGAGAGAATTAGCTCAAATTTTGACATTATCTATGTATGAAGGGTTTGGATCTAAAATAAACCAATTTGGTCCATGAGAATGAGAGGAGGAAAGAGACAAATGTTGGGGTGGATAATCATCAAAATAAGAGTAAAATAATGAGAAAAAGAGGTTGAAAAATCTTTCTCAGTTTTAGAATAATATTTTAAATGAAGAACAACATGGGACAACTTGGCACCATAAGCTAAAATTTTAGTCAATCTATCAAAATCCTTGAGCAAAGGAAATGTTCCTAACATTTTATGATAAGCTAGAGTTTAAAAAGCCAAAAAGGATCCCCCTAAGATTAATGAAAGAGTCACTATTTTTTAGGTGACCTATAACTAAATTTATCTCTTCAAAATGAGAAGCAAGCAAAAAGGGTCTTAAAGCGTGTTTTTGACCCTCTTGTAAAGGAATTACCAAAGGAAATAATGAAGAAGTAATTTTTAATGAACACACATAGTATACATGTTTGCACAACCAATATAATAAAAATGCAACATGTTCTTTGTCAATCATGTGCAAATCTTTTCCTACCTAAATTTTTTTTATGAAAGTTGAATAGGAAGAGTTTTTTGAACTAATTGAGATAGTTTCTTGAAGTCACTATTTGATAAAGACATAAGGGGAAAGATGGTTTCACCATTTGGCTTAAAATCGATAAAGGCAAAAATATCAAGCAAAGATGGGCCTTATGTAATTTTGACCATGAAGGCTTTTATGTAATTTTAACCAAGATGACTTGTCCAATGCGAGTAGATAAGCACATGGTTGTGATTTTATACTAATGTATTATGGTGCATTGAAACCCTTTCAAGCTAAGAGAAAAGCCCTTATGTGAACTTAGAAAAAGTATGTCTGCTTATGTTATTAAAGCCTAGCTTATAATGCTCTTTAAGGAGAGTGTCAAGTGACCTGAGGTGGGCATCAAGGCACTAGTCTAAAAGATAAAGTGTGTGGCCTGATGTCTCCCTTACATGCTTGGAAATCTGTAACAAGGCTTTTATATGAATGATGTTGTAGCAACTATTCATGCTAAGATGAATGACATAGTAGCCTTGATGAAGATACTAATGATGGCCACTGAGAATGATTGACAATAGGGTGGTACTTAGAGCAAAGGGGAAAGGTGAAATTCCCTAAACCAAGGCCATATGTAGGGAAGAGAGATATATAAAAGCTTGAGAATTTCATATTTGATATAAACTAATATTTCTAAGTAGTTGGTATAACTTCTAAGGAAGCTCAGCTGAATAAAGCTAATATATTCCTTATAGGCCATGCTAAAGTTTAGTAGAAGACCAAGTATCAAGAGATTTAAGAGAGAAAGTGTAGCATCAATACTTGGGAAAAGCTCTAGCAAGAATTGAATGTGCACTTTTATCCTGAAAATGTTGACTATTTGGCCTAATGAAAGTTGAGAAAGCTGAGACAGACAGGTCAGTTTAGGACTATGTGAAAAGTTCATAACTATCATGTTGGACATAAAGGACATGATTGAAAAGAATAAGCTATTTTATTTCATTGATGGTTTATTGTGAAAAGTTGTCATAGAACTCCAAAGGAGAAAAGTTCAAAGCTTCACAGAAGCAGTGGCTGTAGTTGAGCATTTGTATGACTACAACATTAGCTTTCCTAACTTGAAGTCCCATGGAGGTGGCTCAAATATTGCTAATAGCGGTCAATCAGGCAAGGGTAACAAATTCAAGAGTAGGGGAGAAAGCAATTTAGTGTCTTCCCACTTACAAATTTTGACATTATCATGAACATTTAATAGCAAAATGAAATCCAAGACCATAGCTTGTTTCTTATGTAGTAGGCCACATAGAGTGGCAGAATGCCTACAAAAGGCTACCTTGAATGCCTTACAAGCCCACCTTTAAGAAGAGGCAGAAAGAGGTAACAAGGATGATGATAAAGATTCTAATAGAGGGGATATGTCCTATGCTAGGATCAATGCAATCCAATTCTTAGAGCCCTAAGAGTAGTGAGACAATGACAAAGCATGGTAGATCCCATCCCTATCAGGGGTTTGTTAGCACAAAAAGCTATGCGGGTTTGAGTGTACCAGCCTACATAGTAGTAACAAAGATAGTGGATGAGGCACATCAAGAGCGATCTATAGAGCAACCAAAATATTTTTTAAGGATGAGTCTATCGAGGAGTTGATGGGTGTAGTGTGTGTTTGAGGAACAACTGCCTAACACATATATATTTTATCTTATCATGTTGTTCTTGCATGCAGAGACATTCACTTAGTTGCAAGGTTCAACTTGCAACAATAACTTAAGCTCACATTGCTTTAAAAGTGCTAGAGTTTAGTCATAAGAGGAGCTTGTGGTAATTACCTTGGAGAGCACGGATGTGTGCAAGATAGAACAAAAGTGACATATTACTCTTTGTTCAAACTATTAGTCATGGTAAGAGGACACCATCAAGGTGTCATGTTTGAGTGATGTGGAGATGCTAATCGAGTGTGATGTTTAGGTTCAAAGAATGGCATTGCTCGAGTAGTAGAGTATGCAGTAAAGTACAATGGATTGTCAAAACCACGTAAGTAGACTTGTGAACAAGAAATGGGAATTGCAAGCAAGCCATGTTTTGTTAGTAAGAAATTAGATTTGTACCCAAACAAGACATGAGACTTACATTCCCACATCAATGGAATGAGACATTGGATATAGAACATATCAGTAGTAGGTACACCCAAAATGTCTAACTCATTCTCAACTACAAAGACAATCATCTTCAGAGCTAAAAAGATAAATCACTTCTTATCGTTAACAACAAGTTAGGAAGACAAGCAGAAGAAAGCCTAAGAAAAGCTAAAGAAAAGCATATCGAAGACTTCCAAGAAGCAGTGTCAAACTGAAGTATTGAAAACAACATTAGTGAAGTACAAAGAGATAAGTAAAAAAGAAGTCAATGGAGGGGCTCAAGAGAAGCAAACTGAAGATTCTTTAGAAGTTATGTCAAATTGAGTTGTTAATGAGGATATCATTATTTTCAAGTGGGGGAGAATATCACAAATTGGGACTTATAACCAAAGGCAAATATGCTCATATTTGGATAAAACTTGGCACAAAAATCAAACACAAAGAAATGTTCATGTGGCACAAATTTGAAAAAAAATACTCAAGTAGATTATTTTTTCCCGTTTTAAGGGCGTTTATATAATTTCAATTAAGGTAACTTATTCAATGCAAATAGATAAGCACATGGTTGTGATCCTTGATTTTTTATCTTCTCGTCAATTGTATTATGGTACATTAGAACTCTTCTGAATTAGGAGAAAAACCCTTATGTTAATTAAAAAGTATGTCTACTTGTGTCATTAAGGCTTTAGCTTAGAATGCGCTCAAGGGGGAGTGTTTAGTGACTTGAGGTAGGCATCAAGGCAGTAGTCTAAGGGATCAAGTCTGTGGTTTAGTATCTCCCTTATACATTCAAAAGTCTGTAACAAAGCTTTTATATGAATGAAAAAAGTAGTCACTCTTCAATTAAAATATTGTCCCACAAAATTTATTTGCTTTTAGTCGCATTCATCCAAATATGTTCAAAATTGCATGAACACATCATGTTTACCAATATGAATGACTTGGTTGCCTTTATATGTGAATTTGTCACTTATGTGCTATGTGATTTATTACTTATGATTGTCTCAATATGATATAAAGTGTGGGTGTTGCCTATTATTTTTAAAACTAAGATGGTGTATGATTGATTGACTGATTTATTCTTAGATACTAAGCGACTAGGTGCCGAATGAAGAGACAAAGTGTCACACACTCTGACAATTAAGTTGTCAGATTGTGACGCTAGTGTGCACGTGGGCTTGTGCACATCACTTGACTAGCTCATCTTCTTCTTGACCTAAATGCTTGATAAACGGGTTTTTTGACCCAATTTGGAACCCAGTTCCAATTAGCCAATTTTGGCCAATGTTTACCTAAATTAATTTGTGGGTTTTCTTCCTAAAATTCATCTAACACTAACCCATGCTACAATTTTAAGAAAAACTAGAAAATTGTGCTTCAATTTTGAGATTGAATAATTGAAAAGCTAAGATTGTGTTTTTTTCCCTCAAACTCTCATCCAAATTAACCTTTTCAACAAGTTTTCTATTAGATTGATTTGGAGGTTTTGTTCCTTATATGATTCTAACACTAATCCATACCTCAATTTGAAGAAACATGATAAAATTGTCTAAATTTGAAAGAAAACCCTTTCTAGAAAATTTAGAATATTCATCTATGTCTTTGAATTAAAAAACCTAGCAAAACCCACACAAATCCAAAAATTGATTTATGCAAATTATTCAGAAAATTCAAAAGAAATTATTCAAATAAAAAATTTTCATTAATGTATTGCTAGAAGACTATAAAATAATTTAAAATTTCTCACAACTTTCTAAATTTCAAGAACAATTAATAGTTAAATTATTTTCACAGCCTCATACAATTATAAACATACAATTTCTAAACAAATTCACACATAATTCAACTCCGTCACATGATTAACCAAGCTCTAATATCAATTGTAGAAAAATTTACATATAAACAATCTAGATAAATTATGTTACACAGCATGAACGATGTGTGAATTATAAAAATAAACAGAAGGTTTCAATTGTTTACCTGCATTTGGTTATGAATCCATTGTCCCGATATGATAGATATTCATGCTAGGTGCTCTATTTATAATCATAACTATCAAAAGGGAGAAGAACTATCTAATAATCAGATAGGAGGACCAAATGAGGGTGGAGAGTAAAAACCAGAGGTGTCAAGTGGATGATTTGGATGGATTTGAATTGAGTCACTAATGAATATATTGATAATGACTCATTTATCCATTTATGACTCAATTAAAATTTTATATGGGTCCTGTATTGACTCATAACCCATATATAAAATGTTAGACACAATCCATCAATTTATTTATTTAATAATCATTATTTTTATATTATTATATTATATCATTTTTATGATCATTATTTTTCTTGCTATTACAAATATATTTTGTTGTCACTATTAAAAAAATATTTTTATTGTTAAAATTTTAAATTATATTTTAACTCCATCATTAAAAAAATAAATTTTTTACTATTAAAATTTTATAAATATTTTATCTGCACTACAAAATTGAATAAAGGAATAATAAACTACGAATAAAATATTTTTTATTGTCAAAATTTTCCTTTTTTACTTCAAAGTTTTCTATATATTACATATGTAAATGTATAAAAATAAAAATCAAATAAATCTAATCTAAAATTTATTTTTTTTTTAAATTTCAAACATCTAAAATAAAAAAAAAGTACACCTTATTTGAAATTAACATTTTCTTAAAAAAAACTTGATAACTTATTAAAAATAAGTAACTGATCACTAATATTTAAATAAAAAATAAAGCCAAATATATTATATAAACAAATATTAATTGACTTGTAGGAAAATTTTCAATTACAAGTATTTTTACAAATACAATCCTTTTCATCCTACAAAAGATGTTAAATATACCATCTTTTTTTATAGTATTAAAATGTTAAACATAAATATAAATAGATAAATGATTATCTATTAGTTAACTCAATATGACCATTAGAGTCAACAATAACCTATCTCACAATTATCCAAAAGTTAACATAGATGAGTTATAATAAAAGTGAATATAGATGAATAAATAGATATACGTCATAATTGTCAGGTCTATCAACGTGTGCAATTATATTAAGATTTTGGAATTGCTTATTTTACTTTTATTTTTTATTTAATTCAGTATAATGTTTTTATTTAAATGTATGTATTTTAAGTTTTAAATAAAAATTAAGTATTAATTATGGATATCCATGAATGGATATTTAATAATCTTTTTATTAAACTGATTAACATTTCATCTATTCATTTGACCTGTTAAACATTATAAATAGATTTGAATTGACTTAAAAGATAAATGAATTTGATGAATTCATGAATATCCATCCATTTTATCACTCCTACCAAGGACCCATCTGGTTTAACAAACAAAATAAAATTACTAGACTAACCTATCCATCATGGGAAAAGTCCAATAAACAAGGCTCATACTAATAGTTATCACAATTGGCTTAAAAATTCAGAACTTCTTAATATTCTAAATTATGTAAGTGGATTTGAAAAAATTCTGATACTCAAAGCATTGTTTGACCGGCATTAGAAGCATATTTAGATTACGATCGAGATTTGCATATTTGAGTTTATACAAATGCAACCGTCAGATGGATTTCTTACGGTTCGAAAGCAACCCTTGATTTAATATATCATACAAACACAAATTTATCAACAATGAACTTCATACCAAAGAAATAACTGCTAATTGAATGATCAATTGATGTGATAAAACTCAGAGCCAACTGATTAGCACATAATTACAGCCATATTTAGCTGAAAGACTGCATTGACTTGCTGACTTCCAATTTGAGCAATCACACTACCAGAAATCTTTTATAAAGTACAGAGAGAAGTTATGTAATTCAAACTAATCACCAAAAATCACATTTTCATATTGCATAAAGAGTGTCTAGATTATAATTATAAATTGCAGTTTGCAAAGGTTGCAATATTGTTATTTTACTAGGTTCCGTAATCATGATTTTGCTTTGCAATAATTTTATTTTTTTATATTTGTCTACAATTTTACTAATCACAATATAACAGTAACTGTGATAATAACCGTAATTTAGAATCATGATCTACATTTATATGTTTTTCTCACATACAAACTTGATAATGATAACATATCTTCCCATGATAGGCAGCTAACGAAATTTTTTGGTGGCAAATATTTTAAACAATTTTTATTCTAGTCTGTGAACTACAAAGTGAGTTGCATGATAACGATAGAAGTTGCTGCAACAAAATAAATTTGTTTTAAGCTCTCTATCATGCATTACTTTTTCTGTAGTTTCTTCAGAAGTAGTCAGCCAGTTTGCTTGGAAGAAGATTGCGTCCTTTGGGGTTTGCTTACTGTTCATGCATGTTATCTGTAATGTCGTTCTCAATAATACTCAGACGCATATATATATATGAAGGAATAAATTGATATTGCAGGCATCAGGCTCTAAAGTGACAGTTTGATAGAAACTATGTTGTCCCTCCATATTGCTTTGGTATGAGGACCAACAGTCGAGAAAGCTACATCTAACCAATGGCTTCTCAAACTTAAATTCTGGTATTCTCTTTATTTGGCAGTGAATTGGTAGTACCAACAAATTGATTAGAGACTTATCCTTGGTCTAATTCAATAAAGTAATTGATACTAAGAAAAACATAATTGCATCAGCGTCTGAAAATAGATAGGATTACTCTTCCATACTTTCTTTTTTTTTAAAGTATGGTAGGTGTCTTGCATGAAGTATATATTTTTTCCCCATATATATATATATATATTATTACTTTTTCTTCATGAGAAATTGAGAATTTTGATTATCACACGTAAAATCACAAAAGCTGGAATTTTCTTTGAAGGATGGAAGATCTTAAACAAAATTTTCATGAAACATAAAAGAACTGGTAAATGAATTCGAATTGAATAAAACTATTGAAAATAGGGACTGTTTAAGAATGTTTTTTTTTTTTTCAAAAACAATTTTTTTATTTTATTTTTTACAAAAATAAAAAAATCTGTTTGACAACCTGTTTTCAAAAATTATTTTCTAAAATTGTAATTAAAAAAATAGTTTTCAGAAAATATCAAAATAGTGTTTTCCCTTATTTTTGTATAGAACTGTTTTCAGATTTTTTTAAAAAATAAGAAGAATACATATTTTCATTAATGAAAAAATTATAAATAATATTAAATATATTTTTTTCATTTTCAAAAATAAAGAAAATACTTGCTTTCAAAATTTACATTCAAACAAGTTTTTTATTTTTTTTGTTATAAAAAAATTATTTTAAAAAATTATTTTAAAAAAATAATAAAATAAAAATATCTGAAAACACTTTCAAACAGGTCCATAGTATTTTCGTCAATGTTCAAACGTACTTCAGAATTCAAATAATTTCCAAGAAATACATGCCTAATTATGCTGTCATACAAATTTATCAAATAAGCCCGTTGTCACTTGACTCACTTCAATCCCACAAATTATATTTTCAGATGTCATTTTGCATGAACAAAATGTGTGCCAAATCAACTGTGAATGGTTTTTGCTAGAAAAACGAAGTGGAGGAGCAAGTATTACAATGGTTAGACTTAAACAGGAAGGAGGTCAAAGGAAATTGATTGTCTTGGACACCACTCTAAAGTTGTTCTAACAACTGATCTCATCAAAATACATACAATTTTGCAACAACAAATCAAACAACTACATTATTTCATTCCTCTATATATTGCTTGTCCATAAGCATTGTTGCTCCACAGTTCAAAGTTCAAACCAAAAAGAAAGTTCAAAGATCACAGTCTCTCTTACTCTTTAGAGCCAAGGATAGCTTCTTTGGGAACCAAGAAGAAAAAAATGGTTCCATCATCTGCATTTTCAGTAGCCTTTCTTTTCTCATTGGTCATCATCCCTCAGCTTGCCATAGGGGGCATTACCAGGCACTACCATTTTGATGTACATCTCCATTTTAAAGCGAGCTCATGTTTCATAAAAATGCCATTTGAAAATATAACTCCCATCACCCATGTTTTGCATATTTTTTCCTCCTCTGTTTGCTCTGTGTTTAATGGCTTGGCATTTTTATGCAGATCAAATACGAAAATGTAACACGACTATGCCACACAAAGAGCATGGTCACAGTCAATGGTCAATTTCCCGGGCCTCAGATTGTGGCTAGGGAGGGAGACCGTCTTCTTATCAAAGTAGTTAACCATGTCCAGAACAACATCTCCATTCACTGGTAAAAAAATATTATTGTAAAAATAAAAATTGAAGTGAATTTATTAAGCATTATGCATAACATAGTAATGTGTCTATATGTCAATAGGCATGGCATTCGACAACTTCAAACCGGATGGGCGGATGGACCTGCATATGTGACTCAGTGCCCCATCCAATCTGGCCAAAGCTACGTCTACAATTACACCATTGTTGGCCAAAGAGGCACTCTGTTTTGGCATGCCCACATATCATGGCTAAGATCAAGTGTCTATGGTCCTCTCATTATTCTTCCCAAGCATGGCGTTCCATATCCATTCGTCAAACCCTACAAGGAAGTTCCAATCATTTTTGGTAAGAATAAATTGATGAGAAAAAGTTTTTATAACTAATGATATTCAACATGTACTTACTTGTTTGGTCATTGAAAATTTCTAGGAGAATGGTGGAATGCTGATCCTGAGGCAGTAATCACCCAAGCTCTACAAACAGGCGGAGGCCCAAATGTCTCTGATGCCTACACTATTAATGGACTTCCCGGGCCATTGTACAACTGCTCTGCCGAAGGTATTAAGTGCTGACCATCTCCATTAGAAGATGGAGAATGAATTTTCACATGAATAAACTTGTGATATTTAATTTCCTTATAAAACTGATGGCCACTAGTATTACTTCAACTAGCAGCCATTGTTTATGGCAACAATTTTAACCTTGGATTGGCACTTAAAAATATAATAGAATCCTCATGATTAGCGTGTTGATTTGTTTTTGATTCAAGTTTAAGTTGTTGGTCTTGGCAGATACATTCAAGCTGAAGGCGAAGCCTGGGAAGACATACCTTCTCCGTCTGATCAATGCGGCACTTAATGATGAGCTCTTCTTCAGCATCGCTAACCACACCCTCACAGTTGTAGAAGTAGATGCAGTTTATGTTAAGCCTTTTGAGACAGAGACCATTCTCATTGCACCTGGACAAACCACTAACGTGCGTCTTAAGACAAAATCCCACTACCCCAATGCCACATTCTTCATGACTGCCAGACCGTACGTGACTGGCCTTGGAACTTTTGACAACTCAACTGTTGCTGGTGTACTGGAATATGAAGCCCCATCTAATGTTGTTCATTCAGCTGCTTCAATGAAAAGGCTTGCACTCTTCAAACCTATCCTCCCTGCCCTTAATGACACTTCTTTTGCAACAAATTTTACCAACAAACTCCGTAGCCTAGCCAGTGCTCAATTCCCAGCTAATGTTCCCCAGAAAGTTGATAGCCGCTTTTTATTCACAGTAGGCCTTGGCACAAATCCTTGTCAACATAACCAAACTTGTCAGGGACCCAATGGAACAATGTTTGCAGCTTCAGTGAATAACATATCTTTCGCAATGCCAACCACTGCACTTCTTCAAGCTCACTTCTTTGGGCAATCCAATGGGGTATACTCCACTGACTTCCCAATCACCCCCTTAATTCCATTCAACTATACTGGCAATCCACCAAACAACACTATGGTAAGTAATGGGACAAAGCTGGTGGTTCTTCCCTTCAATGCAAGTGTGGAGCTTATAATGCAGGACACTAGCATTCTTGGTGCAGAAAGTCACCCTCTCCATCTCCACGGCTTTAACTTCTTTGTTGTTGGCCAAGGTTTTGGTAACTTTGATCCAAGTAAAGACCCTGAAAACTTCAATCTAGTTGATCCTATTGAAAGGAATACAGTGGGTATACCTTCTGGTGGGTGGGTTGCCATTAGATTCCTGGCAGATAACCCAGGTTAGTATAACTTCAATCTTGTTGATCCTATTTGAGTTTTTTTTTTTTTAGTATGCTCATGATTTAATCAAATGCAAAGTACTAAAAGGAAAGATTAATTAAATCAAAGAATAGAACCTCCATATTTTAAAAATCCAAACTAACATAACAAGATTATTACATATTTCTTTCAAAAAATGTCATTATGTTTTTGTCTTTGGCTGTTATGACGTCAGTTTGGCAATTTAACAAACAACTGGCAAGCAACTTGAATGAGTAGAACACCTGAAATAATATGAGCCTCAAATTTTCTTTTGTTAACAATGTTTGTAGGTGTATGGTTCATGCATTGCCACTTGGAAATACACACCAGCTGGGGTTTGAAGATGGCTTGGGTTGTTTTGGATGGAAAGCTCCCAAATCAGAAGCTGCTTCCACCGCCGGCGGATCTACCAATGTGTTAGCATTGACTCCAAGTTGCCCTAACCAATTTTTTTATTGAGAATTCTTGCAATTCAATTTTACCGGCATTTTTTTTTTTTTTTTCATGAACAAGAGTGTTGAGTTAGTAAGATGAGTTGACAACGACAACATTTCATGTGAGGAAAATGTAATATGGTTTATGTTGGATTTTTAGGGGTACCTTTTCATAAGGAAAATAAATTTTATATTTTTTTTCATACCTTCTATATTTTTTGTATTAACTTTTTATATAAAGGTCTGAATTTGTATTACAAGATGAGATTTGTTGAAGTACAAAACTTTGTATTCTTGTTACGTATAAAATTTATATAACATTGTAATTTGTATAATAAATTACATAAAAATTGCAATTTTAACAACAAAATTTATATAATTCAATACATTCCGGAACACAGTTAATGTAATAAAGGTATTGTTTGAATAAGACTTGTGTAAGTAGGCCTAGTAAGGATTACCACTTGGGTGAATATTGTTGCCTAAATATTGGTTTTTTTTTTTTTACCTGTCTTCCATTTTCTCTTTTAAATTTGTATAATTAATAAAATACATGCAATAAAAAGCTGACTAAATTACATAGAACCTTCTGGAGTTGTAGGTTTTATGCAATTTTAATATCAGGGCTCTGTCAATTTGAATAGCAAAAATATGTCATGTAACTCGCACTAATTTATTTTATCCCGTAAAACGTCCAAAATACAATGAATCCTCATTTTCAACCAAATTCAATTTAAATTAGAGTTTTTATTTATGTTACCTTAATTTTCTCTTAACATCTTCGCAAAATAAACAAAAACCTTAAGTTTTGCACGACAACTCATAATCATGTAACTTAAGGTTTAAAACAAGTTACGTGCCAATCACATATATCTTGCTATCAAAGTTGGAGAAATTAAAAAAAATACATAAATTGGATATAATTTTTTAATGATAGCATAAATAACAAGTCACTTAACACATGTAATATCCATAATTCAAATCCTAATAACCAAAAAGAGAAAATTCAAACTGAACCATATTTTTTTCAACAGATAAACAAGATATCACTAACATTGAGAAATGAAGTGCATTGAAGGACAGGAGATTAAAAGTACAAACATCAGCTCAAGAGAGCATTCCCATCTCTCTCTGCAGTGGATAGTTGAAACATTTGAATTTATTGAGGATCAGATGTTAGATAGCCTTCAATTCTGATTCTCTTAAATCATCCACAATAGGATGACAATCCCCAATACTTTTACTACATAACTAATCTTCATTCATTGCTTTCCACATGAGGATGGGACAAGGAATTGGAAGCATGAGACTGTTGATTCTTACTGGGAATGATACGTTTCCACTCATGGCTCTTCAACGAAGATATAAAGCTCTGAATATTATCATTGAGGCCAGCTTGCAGGTTCTCTGGGGAAAACAACTGTGGCTCTTTGAAAGCTTTTATGGCAGCCTCTGCTGCAAGACTTATCTAAAAAAAAAATGTAAAATTTATTAAATACGTATATCCGATGCAAAAGGATACAATACATAGATATGACTATCATTTTTTCAAAAATTTAGGAGACACACACACATATATATTTAAAATTAAGGAAATATTATTGAAATTAGAGAAGAAATCACAATAATATGATCAAATTAAACTTCTTGCAGCTATACATTCCAACAACAGTAAAAAAATAATAATAATTATAGCAAACATAAAACATGTGCTGTGTCATGTGTGTGAGAGTCTGTGAGCGCAGGGGTGTATATATATCAATGTTAGATACGAATGCATATTATGTGAATACAATATGGGTATGCATACAGTATGGTTATGTTAAAGTTTTTGAAGTGTGTGTGTCACAGAGATTAATAACTAGCGTTCAATCACTGAAGTGGAAGGGTAAAATACTTTTCATTCATTTAGTAATTAGGTAACACAGATGACATG